>JBCEWC010016964.1:0-12783 GCA_038996855.1 Solanum aculeatissimum
GTCCACCACCTATACCGCAAGGCGACATCAAGTGTCATATAAATGGTACTATCATGTGGAAAATACGGGGTGTTACAGATTGTGCCAACATAGGGATGACATTTCGATACTCGGCGTGCATGACCCCTTGCTCATCTTTAGGAGCTAGGGGAACCTGAGGGATTGGATTACTCTCGGGGGTAGGAGATCTTTAAGGCATTCTCCTTGGCGGCATGATCTAAAAGAACAAAAGACCATCCGTTAGGAGGAAGGGAAATCTTAATTCAATACTATAGCACAACATAGATTATGAAGAAGTGAACCATTTCCTAGAACGTATCATAGCTTCCCATTCATAGTTGTGATGCGTTTCACAACCGTGAATAAGACTCTACTTGACGCAGTGTGTTGGATTTCTGAGGGCCATTTTCAAAACTGGCTATAATACCAAGTTTGTCATGACCCTAGCCTATGGCCTAGACTTGACACCGTGAATAGAAAATCCAAAGGCAACCCAAACTAGCCTCTTACATATCATTGAAACATCCTTGGTTGCGGAAGCTTAAATCAAGGAGTGAACAAGTAGCAAATAATTCTAGGGGAATCAGGACTTTGGACTCAAGCTATGTGGATGCGTTGGGAAGAGGATTTGCATGATTCACATAGAAAATAATGTCTAAGGGGTGGGTAAGTAAGACTCATGCTAAGGGAAGTATTTTTGGGACTTGGGACTTTCATCTCTTCAGCAACAGACAACAAGCATAAAAGGGGATAAAAGGACTAAGGGAAGTCTTTCATAGAATATAAAGACATAATAGGAGTCGAGATCAATGCATAATAGTTATATCCAACAACACCTCTACCATGAATGGAACGGGGGCCAAGACATGCTTCTGGGCTCACCCTCAATGAGTAAATATCCATAAATACATAAGACTTAATTAAGCATGAAAGTAAAGTGGACGTTGTCGCTATAATGGAGGACTCACCAAAGAAGTCTTCAAGAAATCTGGCTAGTCACATGAAGGAGGATGAATAAGAGCTTTAGTCCGTATTTGGTGAGATCATATAGGCAAAAGAGTATGCGTTAGTACTTGGAATGTACTAAGTATATGGGGTGCAATGCAAGCAAAGGAATGTAGTATAACATTAAAAGATGCATAACCATAATCAATAGATAAGGGATCAATATGGCATGAATGGATAGTGCTTAAGTCAAAACATCCATAGAGATAATCAAACATGCAAAACATATATACATATGTGGGAAGAGACCGTAACCGACATATAAGACCAAGCAAGCTAGTACTTGGAATTTCGATGCTTGACCCCTCACCGAAAAAGAGGTGGTCTACTCGCCAAGGTAAACCAAACTTGACCCCATATAATGGGTAAACTTGACCTAGTTGGATCCACTAGTAAAAGTCCCATTTAGTGGGCATAACATGAACCTATGGTGGCACGTAGTTAAGAGACCAAGGCTTTGTACAAGGAACCCTTAGGTTGAGCCCCCACCTTAAGTCTCATTCGGTGCTAAGTCTAGTCCCACAGAGTACTTGACGTAATCATAAATATCATTATAACTTGAAATACTTGTAGAATCGTGATAACATGGCAAGAGTAGCTCATTCATATACTTGACCCCTACAAGTGTGCATAAGCATTCCGCTAGAGGGTGAATCATTTCGTGAACTCATCCTTCTTGTGAACATTGGTGAGTACATGAGGGTATAACAATTATCATACTTGACCCCTTCATGTAGGCAATATTCATTCTCAAGAGGGTAGAATATAGCATAAATACTAAACATTTTCTTTAAAATCATAGGAACTTTTTATGAGTTCAATACATGCTTAGGAGTCCACATAATTATCATCTCATGCTTCTCTTAAAAATTATTTAACAATCTTTATCATGTAAATTTAGTCAAACATGGTGGGTGAATGGATATATACTTAAAATCATGCAATTTAATAATATAACTCATAGAGAATATAAATCAATTTCACTTGAAGGATTAAATCAATCAACCCACCAATGTAGTAGAAAGAAACCCCAATTTAATATCATGAAATTCGTCTTAAAACTCATCATCTTCATAGTTCATATCATGCATGGGTTCAAGAGTCATAATCCAAATCATGGAACAAGCCTTCAATAAATATTCCTATGAATGAAACCCACATACTTTTCTTGACAGAAGGAATTCATATTTGAAGGTGAAAGAGTAGAAACCCTAGTTTGGTCCTCTTACTTGCAACTTGAAGGACGCTTGAGGGTGCTTTGATACTTAGAAATATTTATGGTGGGAGAGAATAGGAAACTCAGGGTTACATATGCTAAGAAGGGGTCATTATAGGGGTAATACGACGTGGTTTAAGTGTAAAAGAGTAGAAAAAGTTGGTTTTGCTCCTTTTAAAAACCTAGCAGGACCGGTCCACAAAACCTCGATTACGGGTTGTGGACCATTCCACAAATTGTAGAATCCTCTCGCGGATCAGGGGTCCTCCAAATATGGGCTACTACAACTTTCAATGAACTCCCCACACGACCCGTGAAATTGTACATGAGTTGTAAAGTCTTCTCGTAAACCATTCCTTTCCTTAGATAAATTTTGGCCCTTAAGGTCCCTTTCATGAAGTGATTCCATGAGTCGTAGAGCTTTCTACGACTTATGTTTTAGGTCTCATAAATATTTCCAGTGTCCTTAAAATATCCATTTTCACTACCACTTCTACGGGACCATCCACGAGTCGTGGATCACTTCACAGGCAGTAGACTATCTCGTGGAATCAAATCTCAAGGTAGTTTTCTACTGTAAACATTCCCAAAGTCTTCAAACATGAGGAGTGTTTCATGTTCTTGAAGGTCACTTTGTTCAACTAATGATAGTCAATACACATTCACATAGTGCCATCATTCTTCTTTACAAACAAGACAGGAGCAACCCAAAGTTATATACTTGGTTGAATGAACCCTTTTTCTAACAAATACTCTAGTTACTCCTTTAGCTCCTTCAACTTAGCCGGAGCCATCTGATAAGGAGAAATAAAAATGGGCTTAGTGCCTAGCTCTACATCAATGGAAAATCAATATCACAATCTAGAGGAACACTTGGAAAGCCAGTCAAAGATACATCCATGAACTCCGTCACAACCTTGGTGGTCTCCAATGATAGTGACTCTTGAGTATAGGCCTAAACATAAGCCATATATGACAAAGATCCCTTATCCATCAATCTATAAATATGTATATAAGAGATCATTCCCTTAGGGTAAGAACTAGATACACCCGCCCATACTAACTGAGGCACTTCTGCAGAAAATAAAGTCACCATTTTGGCATGGCAATCAAGAATAACATGATGAGGCGATAACCAATCCATACCCAATATCACATCAAAGTCAACCATATCAAGCAATATCAAGTCAACAACAGTATCTCTCCCCAAGAAGGTCACAATACTACCCCTATACACTTGATTCACCATTGTAGGCTCACCTACTAGAGTACAAATACAAAAGGGTCAACAAGGGGCTCACACATAATATCAAGATCCATGGCCAAATAAGCTGATACATATAAATATGTAGAGTCTGGATCAAATAAAACAAAAGCAGAATGGTGGCACACCAAAACCATACATGTAATAACTGCATCGGAGGCCTCTGCCTGATCTGGAACTACATAGCACACCCTACACCTCTGCTAGTCTATGAACTTTCACGAGCTCTATCTCTCACTGTGCCTCGACCTCCTCTAGTGCCACTCTTCATTCCCTGAGAGGTGTTACTGAGTATTGGGCTAGAGCTGGACAGGTTGTCTAGATCCTCAATGGTTGGTTAGAAGGTAAACGATGAGGGCAATTCTTGGCTAAGTGCCCAATCTTATCACAAACATAACAAGCTATGAGATCCGACCCGTAAGATAACTTTTATAAATAAACACCACTAAAAGAGCTATCACGACCAATCTGAATAGGCCTTGACATATCAATATCATCAAATGTGGGAATGGCTGCATGGACAGCCCTGCCCTGGTGGCCCTGTCTCTAAAACTCTTTATCTCATGGCGGGTGCCCATTAAACTATTCATGCTGGCAAAATCTCCTCCCGCTGCCCTATCATTCATGTCTAATACGCTAAATCATACGGGCATGGTCCACCAGACTATAGAAAGTGCCACCATCAAGAACCAAAAAAGTTATGGCCTTTGGTAGGTACCCCACCAATCCCTTGGCAAAATACTAAATCCTCTCAAAATTTGTAGGGATACTAGAGAAGGCATACTTGGATAACTCATGAAATCTAGCCTCATAAACAAATACTGACATTGATCCCTATTAAAGACTGTCAAACCCATCTCGGTGGCTATTTGGGAGGCTATAAGGCATGAACCTTTCTAGGAATACCTTAAAAAATTACTCCCAAGTCATAACTGGTGATCCAATCGATCTACTAGATAAAACTGACCTCCACCATTCCTTGGCTAAGCCAGTGAACTTATAAGAGATATAAGAAACTCCATGCGATCGAGCATGGCCAAATTACACAATCGATCTTGGCACTATGATAATAAATCACAGGCCCTATCCCCAGGCATACCATCAAATATGGGGGAGCTAGCCAAACAAATCTCTTAAAACTCTTCTACTCATCTATTGACGTAGCAGGCTAGTAGAAGATAGTAGCACAATAAATCTTGGCAGTGCAGTAGAAAACCCATGAAGTTGTGAACCAGTACTCAACCGAGAAGTCGGAGGTGGAATAATAAAGGCCATAGGAGGATCTGTTAGGGTTGATGAAGGACTAACATGAAGCATAGCTGGATCAATTGGAGCTTTAGAAGGGCTAGCTAGCACTGTAGAAACTGGTGCATCGAGAACACCAAGAGTTGGAGAAGCTCCCTCAAGTCTGGCCAATACTTATTGAAATAACTCCTAAATTGAGGGGATGACATCAAGGGTTGATGGTGGTGGGAAAGGGTCTATAGGTCCCTCAAACTAATATTCAGGCTTTAGAGAAGCTTATCCAGAATATCCTCTGAGTGGAGCTTCCCCTCTAGCTCGTCTTCGTCTTGACCCCTGGCCTTACCATGAGTACTGCCTTGACCATGAGTAGGGGCTATTTTTGCTGGCTCAGGCTCTCCCACTGATTGTTGGACTCTAGTAATCGACACCTTCCCAAAAGGAATAGATTAGATACATTTCAAAACAACTGATATGAAGAAATACATGAATAAAAGCAAGACTGAAATCTTTTCCTAACAAGTGTCCCATAGCCTCCCGATGATGGGTATGGACATCTACATAATGATCCATTAGACTCTACTAGTTACCCTGCTCTTGACTCACGAGCCTAACAAACCTAGAGCTTTGATACCAAACTTGTCATGACCCAAAACTGAACCACAACTTAGAACAAAACACAAAGTAAAAGCTACCACGACACTTAATTTAAATAAAAAACCTTGGAGTCATGAGTACAAGAGCTTATAAGTAATATGAATAAGTAAATATAAAGCTATCTCAATAATAAAATACATAGTCTACAATAGATGTCAACAAAAGGAATATCAAAGAAACATTGATGACTCGAAGTCTGAGCATTATCGTTGAATTTGATAGTGAAGAAGAACTCTAGTAGTATAGGATCAGCTACCACGGGGGAGTCCCTGTGCTCGATCTACAGGGAGAAACATAGTATGGGTGAGTACACTAAAATATACCAATTGGTTTAATGGACTGGATAGGAGAAATTAAATAAGTATGTAATAATGAAGAATCCTATGACCTGTAAGGAAGGGGTTAGTGCACAATATATATATACACAGTTGTAAAAACAATTAAAGATAGTAAATACAATCAACGATCCAATGCAAATGAGATTCATGTATGTAATGCATTGGGTGGAATCACGACTGTCACACAGCTAGTACACATCTATCGAGTTAAAGCTACCAGATTGAACCCTGGGGCCTCACAGACCATGTACTGAAATCTCTCAAGTAACACAATATCTTAGCTTTGTCCCTTTAGCATGGTTAAGGGGTTTCAATAGTTGTATAATACCTCTCTTTCCATCTCAACATGGTAAAAGGGTTTTAGAAAAGGTGTTACAATATCTAAAAAAGTGGTGCATCTCACCCTTGCCACCTCAACTTGGTCAAGGGGTTTTATAAAAAGTGGTACAACCTCAACCGTGCCACCTCAACATGGTCAATTGGTGCCATAGATGCAATATGAGATGAATGCATGCCAATGCCACAAATCAAAGTATATAACAACAATATACTAAAAATACCGATAAGTAACCATTATAGAATCATAAAAGGCATGCCAAGAGTCACAACTTGTATAACAAACCACCAACATGTCTCCAATTACCACACTTGCATCAATATCAAAAAATAATGATGATATCAGACTTTGTAAGACCCAAAATATACACATGAGTCCCGAAAGTATCTCAAATATTATCAATTAATACAAAGTATCCCAAATAATATCACAAGTCTCATATTATCATAATAACATACAAAAATATCTCAACTATCTAGAATACATCTTAATTTTCCAATCAATTCAGCATTTACTCCAATTCTAATATAATTGATATCACATTCTCGCCAAAATACTATGATATCAATCTAATTACTCGTGAAATAGTCTAAATCTTACAATTATCACATAACATATCCAATAACTCAAATTCAGTTCCAAAAGGTTAGCCAAACCTACATCGATAGCGAAATCGCACTCGGACTAAGCCTTTCGATCTATCTAAACCTTGAAACGAGCTCTAAATCAACCAACATTTATAAATAATTGATTATACGCATCACAAGAAGAATTTTGATACCCATATTGACACGAATTAGGCTTAGGGAAAAATAATAGTCGGGAAGGTACTCCCCGATGAGGCTGCCATCCACTCTAATCTGTAATGGGACATGGTGTCCTAGAGCCCTGGGACACTGTCAAGCCTAGTAGTAATAATCCAGGGTTCCTCAAATATAGAACGTGCATGTTGGCCACTCTCATCATGTTTTAGATCATGTTGGTAGATACACTACATCCCCCATACATAACATGTTACCTAACAACCCAACAACCATAAAATCCCTGAAATCCCCAAGTTGCTGGAGCTATTCACAAGGGAAAAATATGGTTCGTGGATTAATCCAAGAGCCATAAAAGACTCGCATGCTGTGGAAATACAATAGGTTAGGTTTCCTAAGTCCATCAAATGGGTTTCATTATCCCATATATGAGCAATAACAAAGCATATCAAGTATTCTCAGCATTGTAGAAACAATTTGATGCACTCAACACATTCCCAACAAGTTACCTAACAACCCATATGTGTAACTTATAGAATAACCCTGTCAAACATCGATTGCACAAACACATAACATTTTGACCACCATTGCAAAACTAGAATTCGTGCTATCATACAAAACACGAAATCTCATGCCAAGTTTAAATCAAGTAGATCAATTTACTTTCGATGATAAATGACTATGTGATTTCAAGCAATAACATATAACAATTTATGGACAATTACATTTAACACATTTACTGGCATATGGATGGTTCTATTCAAAGGAGACTACATAATCAATTTCAAGCAAGTTTTATTTCACATGCATGGGCAACACCTATTATGAGGACATAACTTTCGGAATACCATTCCAAACAATAATCCAACATAATGATACAATTTCCAGTGAAACATAAAAATTATAGGAACATAACAAATTTTAAACAAAAAGTTTAGAAATTGGAGGAGAAAGGCTAGAGTCATGTAACCCTATGTAGTTACAGACTCGCCAGAAGTTGGTCTTTAAATGTGGAGATGGTCAGGACAGTGATCAGAAGCTTGGGGGAGAAGAAGGGATTTTGGGTATTTTGGGGAATTTAGGCAAGAATGATTTACCCCTCTTTTAAATCCTTTATCGGGTTGGGTAAAAGTTGGTGCAAGCCCTACAAAACCTCAACTATGGGCCGTACAGAATTCTATGGCTCGTAGGTCATGGTTCCATGGTACACTTGAACTCTAGTTTGGAAGATTGATATCATGGAGCCATCTACAAGTCGTACCTAGACATACGACTCGTAGAGACCCCAAACACTTAGAAAGTTTTTAGAAATCTTACCTAGGATCCACGAGCCCCATTCACGACCCATAGTTTTAAATATATGTCTAAAGTTGAATCTTGGACTGGAGTGCACAAGAATTTGATTACTATAATTATTCTACGAGTCAGTGTACGAGTTGTGGTCCACACCACAACTCGTAGAATTGGTCGTAGAATCAACTTTCCTCACTTTTCAACACTAGTTTGCTAACATAGCCTTGTTCCTTCATGCCCTTCATAGAAAAAATTGTTGCCCTATATTCCACCAACCCTAAAGTCCAAAATTACAACCAAATCAATAAAATTAAACTACCAACAAGTCCAGAAAGCTAAAAATAAAACAAAACAAGTGTTACATCAGATATATTGTGTTACCTCCTAAGTAGTGCCTAATTTATTGTCGCGGCATGACATGGATGACTTGGTTAATCAGACATCACCAAGTGCCCAAACTTCCATCTTCAGATCATCGGGATTCTTCATGGACTGACAGATATTGAAGAACACTTCTTCATCATTCAATCGGAACTTGAGTTGTCTTGATTTCATATCAACCAGCACTTGCCCAGTGGCAAGGAAGGGCCTTCCCAAGATGATTGGGACTAAAATATCAACTTCGCAATTCAAGATCACAAATTCTGTGGAGAAGATGAATTTTTCCACTTTGATGAGAATATCATAATGTATCCTCATAGGCTTCTACACTGTCTTGTCATCCATCAACAACCGAATGCTCATTGAAGTAGCGGCTCCAAAGCCTAGCTTATTGAATATTACAAGAGGCATCAAATTAATACTGGTGCCTAAATCGCATAATGTCCTTGCAAATTCAACATCTCCAATGGTGCATGGTATGGTGAATGCTTGGGGTCCTCTTTCATTTGCACAAAGGACCTTGTTGTGATAGCACTTCAATGTTGAAGTTCTTTGGACAGTGCTTGACTCACTGCCCTCTTTTTGGTCACCAGGTCTTTCATGAATTTAACATACCTGGGCATCATTTCCAATGCCTCTATGAAAGGGATGTTGATTGTAAGATGTTTCAACATGGAGATGAAGTGTTGAAACATAACTTCCTCCTTCTTCCTTTTAAGTCTCTAAGGTAAAGGAAGGGGAGGTCTAGGTATGGGTTTCAACTTTTGTGGTATCATTACCTCTTTACTCACCCCATCGTTAGTGCTAGCATCTCTTGTCTCTGTATCTTTGCTATTAACTGTCTCCTCATGTAACTCATCCTCATCAACTGGAATAGGTGGGTCAATGTTCTATTTTCCACCATGCACCACACTGCCATACACTACCCCTCATTCTTCAGATTTTTCACTATGTTTTGGGCAATGTACCTTTCTGACTGATTTAATTGAGTTGGCATCTGACCAAACTGTTGCTCCAACTACTTAATAGCAACAGAATGAGACTCAATCTTTTGATTAATATTGAAGATATCAAATTTCATTCCGTTCAATATCTCATCCTAAGCATCAACCTTCTTCAGTAGTCGGTCAAACATCTCCTTAATCCAAGAACTATCAGGCCTAAAGTCATGATTTTGTGGTGGAACATGTGCTCTATTCTTGTAACCATCTTTGCGACCCCAATCAACATCTCTGTCCTGGCCCCTATTTTTGTCATATTAGTCACCATGATTGTTGTCTCTTAAAACACTATCTCTGTTGAAGTTCTAACCTTGGGTATCTTGACCTTGGCACTAATATTCCTGATTGGACCCTTGGGTGTTGGTCTGGAAACCCTCCATCTGATTAGTGAAAAAGTAAGTTTCCTCCTCATAGTAAGGCTCCTCGTACATTAGTGCTTGTAGAGGCTCATAGTTGACTACATTCATATGCTCTTAATTTTGCTTCATTAACAACCCCATAGTAGTACTAATCGGAGCCAACTCTTGCATCATATCCTTATTTATATGTGCCTTTGTTGAATTAGTTCTAATTGAGAAAGATCTTTTATTCATCGACTTATCTTTGATCCCCATGCATAGTTCGTCTTGACCACTCTCTCCAACCGATGAACTATAACTAGAAATGGACAATCTAAAAATGAGCCTCCTATGATAATATCAGCCATAACTTGGCAATTTTTGTCCAATACTCGATAGAAGACTTCCACCAGAGCATCATCAACAATTTTATAGTTAGGGACACTCCTCAACAACTTTATTAACAACTTCCATGTAGTGCTATCAAATCACCACGCAATTGCTTGAAGTTGTTGATTTGATCCTTCAACTTTAGCTTTTTTGACCTCAGAAAGAAGCTTTCTAAAAAGGCCTTCTACATTCCCACCCAAATGGTGATTGAACTCTGTGAGAGCTCATATAACCATAGTATCGCATTGCCTGTTAGAAATAACATAAAGAGACGGAGCCCAATGTCATCCATTGTTAGATTTTTATTTCCCATCATGCTCTTGCAGATGATAGGGAATATTACTCCAATGGCATCCTCATGATTCCCTAACTCAGTATATCAAGATAATCGTAATCTTTTCTAGTGTTTAGCATACATAACAGTAAGTTAAGTTTACCAAATCCTTTGATCCAGGTGAGAGAAAAATTTCACTACGTGATTTGACTATCCCCTCAGTGTTACACTACTAATTTTTACCTATTATTCCAGTGCAACATCCCCTTAATATAGTTTGGTTGATTAAATGAGAGGGATCACATCAAATCCTATTAATTGATCTATCTTCCTATTTCTTACAACCTTGATCCAATTGATAAGAATTAATAGAAGTTCTAACGTTGGCCACCATTAAAAAGCATTCATAACAAAGAGAATCAATTAATACATTCCTGCACACTTTCTAAGAATTATGAATTATCTGGGCTTTACTTTGTTAGTTCTTCATAATTCCAACAACCCTAGTTGTGGATTTAGCTATGCATGATCATTGTAGATGAAGAAATCATGTTAAGAGAGAGCTTAATTAGTCACTTTACAATGATGAACTTAAGAACAAGAAATCTCAATCTTCACAAGAAATTACAATGTATTAAATAAATGTAAAAATCACAAAAGAAGAGTTGTCAAAGTGTTTCTCTACTATTTTTCTATATCTGATATGTCTCTAGTATTCTCTATGAAAAAAAAAAATCCTAAAAAACCTTTTTATAATTAGTAAAATTCAAATCCAAAATAAAATAGAAAAACTCACGTCGGCAACTTCTATGAACTGGGTTACGAGCTGTATAGAGATCCACGGCTTGTCCTGGGATTCCTACTCTACACTTCCAAAAACTGGCTTCAAATTCATAAGACCTTCTTATGGGCCATATTCTAACATACGACCCGTGGGGTGTTTCAACTGTTACTATTCTTGAAAATCTTCAAAATCTAATCCTTCAAGCATGACATCAATCTACGACTCGTAAAATATTCTGTGGCTCATCAGATAATTCATGGATAAAATTTCTAAAAATTAGCCTTTCACTAGATCTTACTCATTAAACCAACCTACGACTTGTGGAATGAACAATGGCCTGTAGATTATATGTATATCCTCAAAAAGATCAACTCTACAGACTATTCTAAAATCATGTCTAAGCTTGCAATCTTGAGAAATAAATATGAAAACACATAAAACCCACTAATATCGCTTTGAGAACACACAAAATTCTAAGTTTTAAGCATCAAAAGTGGTGTATTTTGGCAGAACATCAGCCATATCGTACCTATTCTGTAGCACCAGTTAGAGATTCAACACCTTTAGTTAAAGATTTAACCCTATAGGACAAAGAGTATGGTAGAGCTCACTTGGGTAGAGGTGGTCATGATCCTTGTAGGGGTGTAAGTGATGCATCAGTTCTGCAAGGTGGTAGGGGCACAAGTCAATCAAGTAGAGTTCGTGGTGCTCATTGTTATACTTTTATAAGGAGACCCGATCTAGAGCCTCATATGCATTATTATTGGTGTTGTTCCAGTTTGTCATTGGCCTAAATCTATGTTTTTTTATCCTTTTTGTACTTATTCATATGTGTCCAGATACTTCTCTATTGGGTTTGACTTATTATGCAATCGTATACCTATGCCGATACATGTTTCTACCCTGTAGGAGATCCCTTAGTGGTGGATCGAGTATACTGATCTTGTCTTGTGTCTTTGGTGGGGTATGATAAATAGATAGAAATGATTATTCTTGTTATGGTAGATTTTGATGTTGTTCTGGGTATGGATTAGCTATCTTTGTATTATGCTATCCTTGATTGTTTTGCCAAGATAATTACTTTAGCTATTCCTAGTGGGTTGAACATTGAGTGGAAAGGTTCATGTGGTTCTTATCCTAATAAGGTTATCTCTTATATCAGGGCTCAAAAGCTTATTTATAGAGTTGCTTATTCTATTTGGGTTTTATTCATGATACTAGTGTTGATTCACCTTCTATAGAGTCTATTCTAGTGGTTCATAATATATTGGATATTTTTCCTATAGATCTTCTGGGATTTCATTGTGATAGGGACATCGACTTTCCTATTGTTGATGAGTTAGACACTAAGTTTATTTCTATTCCTCCCTACCATATGGCCCTCATTGAGTTGAAGGAGCTGAAGTGTCACACCCCAAATGATGGGGAGGCATGACTGGCACTCGATACCACCATTGGTCGAGTAAGCCACTGAACATACTAGTTACTTAGACTAGGGACCA
>JBCEWC010016965.1:0-12782 GCA_038996855.1 Solanum aculeatissimum
GGCTTGGGTTATGATCATGTTTCTCTCTCTTATTATGCTTATGGGAATTTGGTCCATTAGTCTTGATTATGAGGATTATTATTTATCATGTCCATGTTATACATATTGGGAATAGATTGACTATGTGCTTATGTGGAAAGTCCCTTAACCCCGGGTGCCCCATAGTCGGCTCCTGTTTTGACCTTGCCCAATGGGTTAGATGGGTTTGTGGTGTATTGTGATGCTTCGCGAGTTGGGTTAGGTTGTGTGCTTATGCAACATGATAAGGTTATAGCTTATGCGTTAAGGCAATTGAAAGTGTATGAGCAAAATTATCCGACCCATGATATTGAATTAGCAGCGTTGGTGTTTGCTCTAAAGATTTGGAGGCATTATCTATATGGTATTCATGCGGATGTTTTCATTGATCACAAGAGTTTGTAATATGTGTTCACCCAAAGGGATCTCAACTTGAGGCAAAGGAGATGGTTGGAACTTCTCAAGGATTATGACATAAGTGTCCTTTACCATCCCAGCAATGCGAATGTTGTGGTGGATGCCCTTAGTAGGCTATCTATGGGAAGTGTGTCACATGTGATTGAAGGGAAGAAGGATATTGAGAAGTATGTGCACCGGTTGTCTAGATTGGGTGTTAGGTTAATTGACTCAGAAAATGGTGGTATCTTTGTTCAAGGTGGATCCGAGTCTTCGGTGGTGATTGATGTTAAGGTAAAGCAAGACTTAGATCCTTCCTTAGTGGAGTTAATGAAATTGGTTGTCGAAGGAAATATTGAGGTTTTCTCTCAAGGGGGAGATAGTGTGCTATGATACCAAAATCAATTGTGTGTTATGGATGTTGACGGCCTAAAGGAGATTATCATGAATGAAGTTCATAATTCCTAATATTCTATTCATCTGGGATCCACTAAGATGCATCAAGATTTGAGGGAGTTGTACTAGTGGCATGGCATGAAGAAAGACATAGCCAAATTTGTGTCAGAATGTCTGAATTGCCAACAAGTGAAAGTTGAAAATCAAAGGTCTGGTAGCTTGGCCCAAAATATCGAGATTCCTACTTGGAAGTGGGAAGATGTGAATATGGACTTCATAGTTGGGTTGCCTCGTACTCGTAAACAATTTAACTCAATATGGGTGTTGTTGATCAAATGACTAAGTCGACTCACTTCCTACCGGTCAAGACTACTTATAGTGCCGGGAATTATGCAAAATTATAAATTTGGGAATTGGTGAGGTTGCGTGATATACCAAGGTCAACTATATCAGATCGTGGTTATCAATTCACTTCTCACTTTTGGAGGTCATTTCGAAGGGGACTTGGTACCAAGATCAAATTAAGCACGCCTTTCCATCCCCAAACCGATGAAAAAGTCAAGAGGACAATTCAAACCTTGGAGGATATGTTAAGGGCTTGTGTGTTGGAGTTCAAGAGAAATTGGAATGATCATCTACCACTTATTGGGTTTTCCTATAATAATAGTTTCCATGCTAGCATTAGTATGGCTCCGTTCGAAGCTTTGTATGGTAGAAGGTTTAGATCCCTAGTGGATTGGTTTGAGATAGGTGAGGCGACATTGTTAAGCCCAGATTTGGTGGTTGAAGCCATATAAAAGCTGAGGTTGATTATGGAGAGATTAAGGACAGCTCAAAGTTTCCAAAAGTCCTATTCGGCTGTTAGGAAGAGGGATCTCAAATTCCATGTAGGTGATTGGATTTATGTGAAGGTATCTCCTATGAAAGGCATCATGCGATATGGTAAAAAGGACAAGTTGAGCCCTCGCTACGTCGGACCATATGAGGTTGTTGAGTAGATTGGCAATGTGTCTTATAGGTTGTATTAGCCTCTGGAGATAAGCTCTATTAATCTGGTGTTCCATGTTTCGATATTGAGGAAATTGGTTGGTGACCCTACGGTAATTGCACCTTTGGAGGGTGTGACGATTGAGGAGAATTTGACTTATGGAGAGGTACCGGTTGAGATTTTGGATAGGCAAGTGAAGCGGCTTCGTAACAAGAAGGTGGCTTCGGTTAAGGTATTTTGGAGGAACCAACAAGTGGAGAGTGCTACATGGGAAGCGGAGGCGGACATGATGGAGCGATACCCCTATCTTTTCCAATCTACTCAAGCCTAAGGTACTAGGTTCTATCCTTTCTAAGGTCCTAATTCTTTAAATTCTCGAGTTTCATGACATTGCATGCATACATGAGCACGAAAATTATTTGAATGATGTTTTGACATGAATATTTATGGCTTTGAAAATGATGCATGTTCCATTGTAAGTTATGATGAAAAATGTTTCTTGCTTGATTGATTTCCTTAAGTCGTGGTCTAGCTTATTTGAGGACGAATGTTCCTAAGGGGGAGATGATGTAACGACTTGAAAATTTTTTAACTTCATACTAGTGGATCAAGGTCCATTTTGAACTTGTTTTGGTTGTGTAGTGATGATCATGAATTCTATTTAAGTAGTCATATTCAAGGGAATCGTGTTGGGAGAATTTTGTATGAAACCGGATAGGAGGACTGACTTTGAATGACTATATATCTTGGTACGAGATGAACTGTGTGGACTATGACCTATCAAAATAAATTTCTTTGAGCTATCATCACAAGGCAATTAGTTTCACTCAAATCAGAGTTCGTATGTGGAAGCTATGGCCGTTTCGCTGGGACTGTCAATGGTCAAAAGTGTTCTAGAAAAGGGAGGCCAAAGTTTGCTAAGGTAGGGCCATACGGGAGGGGTCACGAGTCGTGGGAAGGATCACAACCCGTGAGGGGCGTCCATGGGTTGATCCAAAAAGTGGGGCTAGGTGATGGACCAAGGCCAGAACCAAGTAAGGCTTCATGGACCACCTCACGAACCGTGTGATGCCTCACAACCCGTGAAGGCCTCCATAGAGTGGTCCAGAAGCTCATGAGACCCCAAGGCAAAGACTCCGGGCCAAGTTAGGCTCCACGAACTAGTGTACGATCCGTGTGCATCTTCATGAACTGTGTGTCCTATCGTGAAGTAATCGAGAGAGTCTCCCAAGATTTCAATCCAATGCATGAACCAATTCAAGCCACACGGTAGGGTTCATGGTCCGTGAGTTACTACACGGGCCGTGTGGATGCTTCCGTCATCGACTATTTCAGTTAATAGTTCCATTTCATTAATCATTAATTGTTAATTTTAATTATCCCTAGGGTTATTTTAGCCTTTCTAAAGTCTCCTAAAACCCCTAAATTGAACCCTAATCCATTGTAATTCATTCAAGCCCTCAATTCATCTCCCAAATTCTCTCAATTTTCTCTCATCCACCGTTGAAGACCAAGCTTGAAATTGGGGGAAACTCAAGTCTTCAGCAAAATTTTCTCAATTTTCTTGTTGAATTCAAGGTATATGGGTTTGATTCATGGTTTAACTTTCAACCATGAAGACCTAAAATCCTTTTCTCAATTTTTGATGAATTATGATTTTTCTTGAAATGGGTCTTTTGAATTAAGAATGATTTAGTGCAATTGAAGTGTGGGTTGTTCTTATTTAATGATTTCAAGATGAATTAAGCCCCTAATTGATGAATTACTTTGATTCAAGATGGTACAAGTATGCATGTCCCCTTACTATTTAATTTATGCATGGGTAATGTTAAATTGAGGTTTAATTGTTGATTTAACTATGAATTTCTCATGGATTCTTCTTGATTTGGATTTAAATTATGAATTCTAGTACCCATGTTATTCTCATCATCAATCATGGCATTTTCATGCATGAACATGGATTTTCATGAAGGATATGATGGGCTAAGTCCCAAATATGTTTATGACTATGATTTTGAATAAGTATGGGTTACGACAAGCAAGTGATCACATAATGTCTATGATATGGCTCTTTGAGCAATCATGGGTGTTTACACCAATATGATATGATAAGTATGGAATTACTCTTATGCATGAAGTTTGACATGAAAGTGTATTTGGCATTTTAGCCCAGTGAACCATGATTATGAAAGATATTTGACTTTTTAGTCACGTACGCATGAAAGCAAAGCAAGTGATTTGGCCTTTAAGATTTATTATGCATTGTTATGATGTCAAGTAATTTTTACCATTTTAAAGGCATGTATATGTATATGTATACTTGTGGGATGATGACTTAGCATCGAGTTGGATTGGAGTAGTAGGTGGGCTATCCACAAGGGTTCTACTCCTTTACCTCAACTATGTGCCAACATAGGTTGAGCAACTGAAATGGGAGGCCCGTAATGTTTGCTATGATGTGATATGATATGTTATGTAAATCCTTTCGAAATGATTGGGTCGTAAGGAAGGTGTCCATCACACCGAATTGACTGGGTTGTAAGGTGTGGTGTAGATTACCTTTGGCAAGTAATCTTCTCTGTTCTGATCGGAGGCCTCATCGAGCAAGTTCATATTGTAGCTCACATGAGTTTGGATGTCGATAATGGTCACATCCCCTATACTATAAGCATTATGGCATGTCATGTATCATGGACTTCATGTCATATTGGTATACCATCCGTTCCTATATTCTTCTTTTATGTATGTGCCCTTGTCATCTAGCTTGGTCGTAGGCTCATGTTCATATGCATTGAATGCACGCATACTTAGTGCATTATTATATGCTAACCTATACTCTTTGTCTAATGCTCTAACCGTGTAGGAACTGAAGGTGACTTTCATCCTCCGCTAGACAGCTAATCAAGACTCATGAAGTTATTGCTTGTGGTGAGCCCCATACTCCAAGGGCAACACCCACTTTCATCTACCTTTGTACTTACTTTATGTTCCTTTACTTTATGACTTGAGGGTGAGGCTGGATTATATCGAGGCCCCGTCTTATCTTATGTAGAGGCATTATTGGACATATCAACTCTATTGAATGTTATGCTATGTGATACTTGTAATGATATGGCTATCTATGTTAAGTGGAGGTATCTTATGTAATGCTTTCGTTTTGATTATGCTATTATGATGTGATTGGCTTGGGAATGTGCTTATATGGAAAGTCCCTAACCCTATTTGCTCCCATAGCTTGAGTCATACTTACCCGCCCCTTAAAAGTAAATGTTATGTGCTATGTGACTCATTCTTATCCCATTCCCAGCAACATCCCCATAGCTTGAGTCCAAAGTCCCAAACTCTCCTAGACTTATGTGATATTTATTTGTTGTACGCTTTTGAATCGATGATGTATGTGATGATGCTATAGTGGCTTGATCAAGGACTCTTAGATTCTTCTTCTCTATGTCACACCTATGCCCTACACTTGGGTCATGACATACCAAGAAGCCTCCGACTCGTGGGTCTATTAGACAGGCTGAGTAGACACAAGCGATTATGGTCCGCCCCCTAGTCTGATGAGGGAGGTTCCAAGGCTAGCAGTTCTATTCAGATGACCTTTTCTGATGGAGGGTCCGAGTCAGAATCTGAGGAGGGGTCAGACTCCGCATCCACAGCAGTACCTCGAACACCACCCTCACCTCCGGATGCTAGAGCTAGCTGGTGGTATGTCGAGGGTATGTGTGCTATCTTCCAGGTGGATTTGCAGGTAAACGAGTGTGGTAGACCAGCTCATTCCATTTTTGAGGATCCCCGAGTCATCACCATAAGGTTGAGAGTGTCCCCCGTCTCTAGGACACCATCGCTAGATATAGGCTCCAGTGGCTTGCAGAGCCTTTAGAGAAGTACTCATCAGTTATTATTCACGAGTTCTTCACCTCCTACGCCACCATAGTCCTCAGCTATCTTCCCAAGGGGAAGAAACCCCTCATCTAGCCTCGACTAAGACATATTATAGTGAGGGGTTGTCAGGTGGATATCTCAAAGACCACTAGCCGTCATATGCTTATTGGGCCTGAGCACCCAACCCCTAGATCTACAGTAGAGTTTGACTGGAGAGTGAGGCAGACTTGAGACATGACTACTATGACAAGCCTGAACTGCTAGGCTAGTTTGATAAGATGGGTAGCCACCCAGATTACCGCAGCACATGGACCATACCCCGAGTGGTTGACTACATCAGCAGAGCCTATTGTTAAGGCTTCCCTTAATTTTCTTGCCAAAGTTTGGTAGGCGGTTGTCAGATCGTGGATTCTGCCTATTTTTGTAGACAATACATTGATGCCAGACTGTGCAGTTCTATTTTCCAGCATCTTGGCTGGCTATGAGATAGATTGGTCTCTACTAATTTTGAGCAGATACATGAGGCAACCTTGATGAGGTCCACCTCCATCCCTTTACCGTGCCTCACCTACAAATTATGCTTAGTGGTGGGGGTGGAGAGTCTTCATTTGGTGGACACCATTATAGAGGTTTAGAGGGCACTAGATGCCATCCTGATAAAGGCTAAAGAAAATCCGGTAACACTTTGGCAAACACCACGACCTCCAATCCAGATGCCAGAGATGTTCACCCCAGTTCCACTGTTTGAGCCTTCTACAACCACCACCACTGTTACACCTACTGCTGAGGAGGCCCTTTAGGCTGAGATGGATGTAGAGAGGGGGCCACTACCACTATTCCTGTGCCAGAGGCTATGCTTACTTATTCAGTACCCGCAAGCATGGCATTTTTGTCTACAGCATCTTTACAGGCCTTGGTGTAGTGGCAGGCCCACACTGAGTCGTAAATGACTATGTTATTATAGCAGTTAAGGCCCTGGGTCCACCAGGTTATTTTGGAGGTAGAGACCCACATGTAAGAATTCGCAGTCGTAGCTATTCAATACCAACTTAGACCCGTAGAGGCCCAAATCGATGCAATAGAGGCATGGGTACAGCATAACTTCAGCACATACTGGTCTATAGACATGGAGGCCATCCAGACGAAGATTCAGTAGCTCCGAGCCCAGATACGTTCAACACTGGCCACGCCAATTGAGATCCCACCAACTATGCCTGATGAGGTGGTGGTTGATTTGTTTACTCCAGAGGAGCCTTCACTGCCTTCCCTAGGAAAGAGGCCCCGCATAGATAACCCTAATATTGTGCGCTTTAAGGCAGAGCTGACAGAGGAGTAGGAGATAGAGCTTGTCAAGATGCGCTCGATGCAAGATGAGGAAATCAAGCAAGCTCATGAGCTAGAGAGAGTGAAGGGTGTCGGACCCTCCGGACATGCTCCTACAGTAGAAGAGTCTACCAAGGAAATTGAGGGTGGACAGACTAAGATAGAGAGAGGCGCTTGGGTGCCCAGGTATGTTTTCTTTTGACCCCTACTCTTTATTTTGATATTTTGTGTGCATTAGGGACAATGCACATCTTTTTCAATGGGGTGTGGGTAGTTATAGGACATAATGAAGTCTGAGTAACCTTTGCTTATAACTATCCCAATTTTTTATTCTAAAGGGTTTTCTGTCCTGTGTTCTTCTTCCTTGAAGATATTTACTTTCTGTTAAACTAGCATGTTTAGGATATTTAGATAGTATTAGTATCATATAATACTGATGTCTATTGCATATGGGGTTTTTATGGAAAAATGATACCCACCAAATTTTTGGTTAGTTATTCTTGATAGTAACCATGCATGTTTGAATGTTTGACAGGTGCTTGTTCTGATAAGTTAGGTCAGATTGTGATTAAAAAACATGATTTGAGAGTCTTTATTGATAGTGTAATCAGTGCTATGTGTGTGAGATCTTATTTGCATGATTTATATATTGTGTTTTAATTCAGAATTTGCCCTGTTACTTGACTAAGACCGTACGTTAGTTGGTTAGGAAAGGATCTTAGGCCATTGTTCATATTAGTCCACGTAGCCTAAATGACCAACCAAATGTGTAACGTATCCCTTTTTCCCAATGTTTGAGCCTGACATGTACCTTTTCCTTGTAAATACCTAAGTGACCTAACCTTAATGAATGATAAACCCTAAAATTGGCCCTGGTCATTCCTTGAAAATTATATGCACCTTGACTAAGGCAAAAATCCTAAGTTGAGAGTGGCTACCCATAGTCTCCCTTTCTCAAAGGATAGATATCGTGCACCTCAACTCAGGCCAAAAGCCTAAGTTGAGGGTGGCTGGTGTAAGGAAAGTTCGTGTATTAGACAGTTTTTAGTACTTTTAATCAGAGATAAATAATATTTTATGTTCTTGATTTGTAATTGCAATTTCCATTGATGAGTTGGAATTCTTTTGCTTAAATTCATTCGTATAAGTGCTCAATTATATTATTTTTTATTATTATTCTTGAGTCCACATTAATTATGAATAACTAAATCCACAACTAAGGTTGTGAGAACCATGAAGAAATAACAAGGTAAAACCGAACAATTCGTAATTCTTGGAATTGTGTATGAATGTATTAATTAATTCTCTTCATCTAAAATGCTTGTAATTGATGACCAACGTTAGAACTCGCCTAGTGTTACTTGCTAGATCAAAGAAGTAATGAATAGGAAAAGAAATAATTAATAGGATTTGATTTATGTTTTCTCGTCTAATCAACCAAACTGGATCAAGAGGAGGTTTTACTGGGACTATAGGTAAGTCTTAGTAATGTCACACTGCGGAGATGGATGAAATTCTGCAGTGAAATTTACCTCTACACTGGATCAAAGATTTAGGTAAACTTAACTTACTGTTATGCATCTACACACTGGAAAAGATTACAATTATCTGGTAATACCGAGTTAGGGAATCATAGGAATTATATCACCCTAGTTAGCTCTTCTATTGATTTTACACCACTTGCTTTAGTTTAGGTTTCTTTACTTTAAATTACAAACAGCTCCCCCCCCCCCTTCCTTTTAGGAGATAAGTAGGTCAATCACCCCACTTTGCAATTGAATTATTCCAGAGTCTATCTTATTTCCTGTGGGTTCGACCCTAACCTTGGTTAGGTTATTTATTTGAAAGCGACAACTTTATTCTTCAAAAAGGTGGTGTATCTTGGGTGACATCATTGGCCCTAATAGAGTTAAATGAGCTAAAGGACCAATTGAAGAACTTGTTGGAGAAGGTCTTTATAAGGCCTAGCAAGTCACCTTGGGGTGCACCGTTAATGTTTGTAAGAAAAAAAAATGGTTCACTTAGAATGTTCATCGACTACCGACAACTCAATGAGGTCACCATAAATGACAAGTATCCCCTCCTAAGGATAGATGATTTGTTCGATCAATTGCAAAGGGCTAGTCATTTCTCTAAGATTGATTTTTTGTCTGACTACCATAAATTGAGAGTGAGAGAGTGTGACATTCCCAAGATGGCCTTTCAGAAAATATATGGACATTTTGAATTTGTGGAGATGTATTTTGGTTTAACTAATACACCGATAATATTTATGGATCTTACAAGTAGGGTATTCAAATCCTACCTTGACATGTTTGTTGGGGAATTCATCGATGATATCTTGATCTATTCCCAGAGTAAATAAGATCATATGAGGCATTTGAGAGTGGTATTGCTACCTTTGAGAAAAGAAAGGTTGTTTGCTACATTTGACAAATGTGAGTTTTTGTTGAATGAAGTTGCATTTCTTGGGCATGTAGTGTCGGGTGATGGGATTAAAGTGGATCCCAAGATGACAGAAGTGGTGAGAAATTGGCCTAAGCCCTTGAATCCTTTGGGTATTATGAGTTTCTTGGGCTTAGCAGGATATTATCGGAGATTTGTAGAGATATTTTCCTCAATTGCATCTCCTTTCACAAAGTTAACACAAAAGAATGTGAATTTCCACTAGACATATGAATGTGATAAAATCTTCAAAACCTTGAAAAATAAACTTACCTCTGCTCCTATGTTGACTCTACTAGAATGGTAAGAAGGATTTGTTGTCTATCGTGATACTTTAAGGATTGGTTTGGAGTGTGTGTTGATGCAAATTGGAAAATTCATTGCCTATGCTTCTAGGCAACTAAAAGTGCATGAGCGTAACTTTCCTACACACGATCTTGAGCTAGAGGTCATGGTATTTGAATTGAAGATATAGTGTCACTATTTATATGGGATTCATGTGGATGTCTTCACCAATCACAAAATCCTCCAATATGTGTTCACCTAAAGGGACATCAACATAAGGAAAAGAAAGTGGTTGGAACTACTTAAGAACTACGATATGAGTGTGCATTATCACCCGAGCAAAGAAATGTTGTGGCCGCACTAAGCAGGGCATCCATGGGGAGTTTAGTTCATATAAATGATAGGAATAAGGAGTTGTTAAGGGAAGTTAATAGGTTGTCTAGGTTGGGAATTAGATTGAGTAAGGTCAAAAATAGTGGTATAGTGGTACTAAATGGTTTTGAATCCTCTTTGATTGTGGATATCAAATCCAAGAAAGCCCTTAATTCCATTTTGGTTGAATTGAAAACCTTGGTGAAAGAGGGAAAGATAGAGGTTTTCTCCTAAGAGGGAGATGATGTGCTAAGATATTAAGGTAGGTTGTGTGTTTTGGATATTGATGGGTTAAGAAGCTTGATTTTGAAAAAGGCTCATAGTTCATCCTATGTTATTCACCCCGGTTCTATAAAGATGTATATGGATTTGAGGGAAGTTTATTATTGGGGTGGCATGAAGAGAGACATTGGAAAGTTTATGGCCAAATATCACAATTGTCAACAAGTCAAAGATGAGCATAAAACATTGGGTGGCCTAACCCAAGATATTAAAATCTCCACATGGAAGTGGGAAGAGATCAATATAGATTTTGTGGTTGGTTTACCAAGAATTAAGAAGTATTTTGACTCCATTTGGGTCATCATTGGTAGAATGACAAAGTCAGCTCACTTCCTACCGCTCAAGACAACCTATGGTGTCGAAGATAATGCTAAATTGTAAATCCATGAGTTGGTTAGGTTGCATGGAGTTCCATTATCGATCATCTCATATCATGGTGCCCAATTTTACTTCTCACTTTTGGAAAAAGGAGGTCTTGGTACTAAGGTCAAGCTTAGCATAATTGTTCACCCACAAATGTATGGTCAAGCCAAGAGGAACATTCAAACCATTGTGGATATGCTTAGGACTTGTGTGTTGGAGTTCAAGGGAAGTTTGGATGATTATCTCCCACTTATATAGTTTACTTACAACTATAGCTACCACTCTAGTATTGAGATAACACCATTTGAAGCCTTATATGTAAGGTGATGTAGATCCCTGGTGGGGTGGTTTGAAGTAGGGGAGATGGACTTGATAGGTGCGGATTTTGTTTTATAAGCTTTGGAGATGGTGAGGTTGGGATAGATTGAAGACAGCACAAAGTCAGCAAAAGTCATTCTGGAATTAGGAGGAGAGAGCTTGAGTTCAAAATTAATGAATGAGTGTATTTGAAGGTCTCACCTATGAAAGGGTGATTCTGTTTGGCAAGACAGAAAAGTTGAGTCCTATATATGTAGGGCCTCATAGGATCTTGATATGGATTGGCAAGGCTTATTATGAGCTAGAGTTCCCTACGAGATGAGCATGGTTCATCTAATTTTTCATATGTCTATGTTGAGGAAGTGTGTACGTGACCCAAGTTCCACTATGCCTTTGGAGGTGGTAAATGTTAAAGAGAACTTGACTTATGAAGAAGTCTCAGTTGAGATATCAGATAAGTAAGTTAAGAGGTTAAGGAACAATGATGTTGCATCCATCAAGGTTCTTTTGAGGAATCAACTAGTCGGAAGTGCCATTTGGGAAGTGGAAGTGGAAGTGGATATGAAGAAATGATACCCCTATCTCTTCCACTCTATTCAAGCCTAAGGTATTGTCACGACCCGGATAGGGGCCTAGATGTGACATGGAAAAAGAGAACCCAAAAGTCCTCGATCAAGCCATCATAGCATCATTACACACATCATCAATTCAGAAGAGCGGAAAGTAAACATATAACATATAATACTAGGAGAAATTGGGCTTTGGACTCAAGCTATGGGGATGTTGCCGGGGATAGGACTTTCCACATAAGCACATTCCCAATATTCACAATATCATAACATAATCATAAGCATAATTGGAACATCATTTCCATAACATAATCCCAATAGTCATGACATCCCAAAGTAAGCATAATACAACGTGTAAGAGTCTAACATGTCCAACATAGCCGTTACATAGAATAGAGCGGGGCCTCGACATAATCTGGTCTCACCCTCAAGTCATAAAGAAAGAAAGTAAAGCAATACAAGGAAGAGAAAAGTAGATATTGCCCTTGGACAAAGGGCTCACCACAAGCAAGTAGTTTCAAAGAGATCACTCATCGTTCAACGGTAGATAGAGGTCGTCGCCGGTCCCTACATGGTTAAAACATCTAGAAAAGAGTATGGGTTAGTATAATAAAGCACTAAGTATGCGGCCATGCAAATGCATATGCATATGAACCTATAACAACCTACATGACAAGGGCACAAACATAGAAGAGAATATAAGAAAGGATAATATATCAATATGCCATGATGACCATGATGCATGAAATGCCATAATACTTATAGTATAGAGGGGATGGAACTATAACCGACATCCAAGCTCATGTGAGCTACAACTTGAACTTGCCCAATGAGGCCTCCCATTAGATCGGAGAAGATTACTTACCAAAGGTAATCTACACCATACCTTACGGGCCTCCCATTTCGGTGTGATGGCCACCTTCCTTACGGGTCTCTCATTTTGGAAAGGTTTACATAACATAGCATATTTTGTCATATCATATAATATCATATCAAAGCATACCTTATGGGCCTCCCATTTTGATAGCAACCTATGGTGGCACATAGTTTTGGGAAAAGAGTGAAACCCTTGGGAATAGCCCACTTACTACTCCAATCCTTCTCGGTACTAAGTCATCATCCCACAAGAATACATATACATA
>JBCEWC010016966.1:0-12782 GCA_038996855.1 Solanum aculeatissimum
TCCAATATCTCTTTTCAAAAGATTACAGCTTCATCCAATTCTTTTCTGGGATAAGCACTATCCAAAAAACATAATTTTCGTAAAAGGTGTATTTCTCATACATATTGTATATGAGGAAAGGAAGTTGTTTGCAACAACTTACAATATTTTTGATTTAATGCGGATCTAGTGAAAATCCAAACACAATGATAGCAGAAGTATCCATGTAGACGACTATTTTTGTTGGAGATGTATATCAATGAAGGTTACCCAGTGGATGGATATCTGCGAGGTCTATCGAATAGACACTTCCATTAGGAGTTCCAAATGACAATGAGGAGGAAGAATGCTATAATGTTGTTGCTATTTCTTACTATAACAACAATAACGTGAAGCAATAGGGGTTCAGTGAAACAAGAATGAGTGACAAAATCTGCAAAACTGACCCAACATATTATGAAAATAAATTACAACAACAACAACAATCAGGAATGATGCTAATTCACAAATTACGAAATTAACTACAACAATAACAATCAAGAACAAAAGATTAACTCGTGAAATTGAAGGCATACCTGAGTTGCGAGTAAGATAGAAAATAGAGGTGGAATTTTGATTGCTACAAGAAGACTTGTGCTTTCTCTGTTGAAAAAGAAATGTTTTTACTCATTATCATAGAAAACAAACAGAAAATCAAAATTACAGCAGAAAAGAAGACTAAATCATGAAAGTGAAGACGTACCTGATCGAGTTTCCAGTAAAACAGAGATGGATCGCTGTTTCCAGTTTTGATCGCTCCTTGAAAGAAAAGCTGCGTACCTGATCGAGTTTCCAGTAAAACAGAGGTGGATCGCTGTTTCCAGTTTTGATCGCTGCTTGAAAGCGAAGCCGCGTACCTAATCAGTTTCGAATAAGACTTGTTCTTCAAAGGTTCTTTTACGCAGACCTGTGCTTTCTCTGAGAAAGCACAAATAAAAGTAATATCAAAGTTGGGAGACAGATCCGCAATAGATATATCGTTGGTAGCTAGGGTTATTCCGAAAACAGAGTTTTGCGTTTTTTTCTTTTTTAGGATTTTGGTTTTGGCGCTAAAATTTTATTAACCTAGAATTTTATTTTTTAAGAAATATAAACATATTGCCACGCACAACTATTTTGGTCCATCAAGATCTCCTAAATTATAATTTGGGACCAGATATTTTTTTTTAGAGACTAGATTTAATATCTTCACAATAAGATATAGAATTAAGGACTAGAATAAAATCTGGTCCCTATACATGTACTTTTAGAGATGAGATTATTAACTCGTCCCTAGGTGATGGTCTTAAATAAACCTTTTTCTTGTAGTGAAATCATGTGAAGCTTTACTTGAAACTAGGTGGGCTAAGCTTTTAAATGGAATAATCGTAAATTACGTAAATCATGAGAATATACTCTTTTGGAAACATGTAAAATAGCTCAGAACTTATCACTAACAAAACTCATCATTGGGATCATCATCAATAACTTGAATACATGCATATACTTAGTAAAATATCACAAGACATCATTAAGATCATTTAATAACATAACATAACATTAAATCATCATAAGCATGCATATTAACTTGAAGGAACTTAATAAAAAGGTCAAATACTTCATGAAGGATTTTGTAGGTGAAAGAATACCCACAAATCAAACTCATATACCTTAGTAATCTTGGGGGAAACAAACTTGAAGCCTTTGTAAAGAACCTAGAAAACCCTAGCTTGCCTTGACAATTTTCTAGAGAGAATAATGTCTTAGGAAATTTTAGGAATTGGAAGAATGGACAGAATAGGAGTTCCTTAGGGTTTCGGATCTGATTTAAGGTCCTAAAGTTTACCAAAATGACTTAATTTAGGATTGGAATTGACAAAAATAACAAAACTACCCTTCATTAAAACTATCAAATGAAGTCAATGAAAGTCTGCTTACGGGCCATGGTTTAAACAACAGACCGTATGTCCTACCCATCCTATTAACATTTTCAAAATTCCTGAAGCTGATTTGTTGACCTCAAAACTACAAACCCATTCTATAGTTCGTCCCTTGATCTACGACTCGTGGTTGGACTCGTAGAGTCCTTCCACACTTAGCCATTTTTCTTATTTTCTTGGACCTATTCCACAAAGGGGTTCTACGGACCGAATGATGGTCTATGGGCCATGCTGTTAATCATAGATTACTTTTCAGCAAACTCCAAATTTCATTCATGTCAAGGCCCTCACCCACGAACCTATCTATAACTCGTCATTCTTTCTATTGGTGATCATTAGGTGTTTGGGTTACTCCATACTTAAAAACTTTTTTCCTTTCCTAAAGTTCATGTTTAAGGACAGACCTGTGGGCCATAAGTCCATTAACGGGATATAGGTGACCCTCATAAATTGACTCTAGGATAATTTTTAGTCCAAATTTTCTGCACACTTAGGCTCCTAAATTGGGGGTCGTTACAATATCTACTCTTTGAGAACATTTATCCCTGAATGTACTTAAAGGTGGGATCTAAGGAGCAAACCATCAGCTAACAACCCAATATGCATGCAAAAATGCAACTTAAATATTATTTCATGAAATTTTGAAAATCTACATTTAAAATATGTCTCATAATAGTCCAATTAAGGTTTTAGGGAAGAATTTATTAATACCTAGTCTCTACATTCACGGAGATTTGGGCTTGGTTAGGCTCCGCGCTCGCGGACCAGGTCCCTACATTTGCGGAGAGCAATTCGCTGGGTAGTTTTAAAAACACGAGGGACCCTATTTTTACTCCATTTTCAAACTTCCAACATTTTTGAGGAGATTTTGAAAAAAGGTTTTTGAAGATGTTTTCTGGGTAAGTGTTTTTAACACTATATTAATAATTTTTTCTTAAGTTTTATCTTGATTTTATCCTAAAATTCACGATTTAAATGTCCAGAATTGGGGATTTTTGGGTTCGATTTTGAAACATTAAAGGAGGATCTCACACCCGTTTTAAACCCGATTTTAGTGAGATTTTTACCCATGGACTCTATTTTTCACATAGAACTCAATTTTAAATTAAATTTTCAGATTTTCGGCAACTTTTTCGGCATGTTATTTTTTACCTTCTTCTTTTTTTTCCGAATTCATTGATTTTGGTGTCATTAGAGTCATTATGTGATTGTAATAATACATTTGAATAGATTTTGGTGATTTGGAGTATCATAGGATCGGGAAAGCGGTGATATTGAGTTGATTCGGGACTTTATTTAAGGCAAGTGGACTTTTAACCTTTTGTTATCTATGAATGAACATTGTATGCTCCTATGTGTGTGGAATTGAGTACTTTGGGGGATAGAATTGTATTTTTGTTGGCTTGATCATGATATTTTGAGTAGAAGAATTGTTCATATGGTGGCTTATTGACTATTAATTAAATTTGTATTTGAGATCTTGTAAGTCATTCGGTATGGATAGCGGGATAGTGCTTATATTGTGATATGATTGATATATTGACACTGTGATTATATTGAGACACTTGATAATTTATCGATTTTTATGTTGAGATACATGATATATATATATATATATGGACATCTTGCATATTTCATCTCCTTAAACATGAATATTTGACATTATTGCATGTTTCTTGATGATCCATTGTTGATGAAAAGCCTAAGGGATATGGTTCTGGCCAAAAAAAGAAAAAAAAGAGATGAAAGGCTGAAGGGAAATGGTTCTGGCCCGGTCACATGAGCTGATGACATTACTGGCCATGATCACAGATACACGGTTCATGTGCAACCCCCATGGGTTCTGACTGAGGAAGACAACCATATCTGATCAACAAATGTTTATTCTATGACAGACATGCATCACGATTGATCGACATTGAATTGCACTATATCCATCTCATGATATCTATTCCATCCCATATCACATCTGGTTGATATAGTTGTATATCGTTTATGAGGTTGTATACTTATTATATCCTTGATCTTGATGTATGTGTTGGGTCTATCTATATATTTTTGTATTGAGGTACTATTCTAGATGATGAATATGTCCATATTACTGTGATTTGTATACTACATTGTGTTGGGACTTTTTTGAGTGCATATTTGTAGTTTGGCGGATTGTGGTTAGAATTTGAGGAGTTACTTGTGGTCTTCATTACTTTACTTTAAGTTAGTTCTATTTTATTAAATACCCTGTTGTTTGGTGCTCACCCCTTGCTACATTTTTGTAGGTTGCGAGCCCGGTCCATCTTTCTAGATTTCACTCTTTTGGATTTGAGCTTCCGGATTTCTTTTGAGGTAGTTGTCTATGTCTTCAACAGACCTTTGAGGATCCCATCCTATATTTTTTTCTATTTGAGGACTAGATATTTATGACTTGTATTTCTTTTGAGTATTCTACATTTAGAGGCTTATACATGTGACACCAGTTCTTGGGATAGTTATATTGTGCTTTCTTCTCCTTATTTATATTATTAGATTGTTATCTTTCGCTTTTGTGATTATTGATAAGTTGTTGGGTTTTGGGTTGACACGCATTGGTGGTATAGGTTAGTGCCATCACATCCAGATTGTTTGTCGTGAGAATCAGAATGTCATCAATGAACACCACGATGAACATATCAAGGTAGGGTTTGAACACCCTATTCATAAGGTCCATAGATATACTCGGTACATTGGTGAGATCAAACAACATCACCATATACTTGAAGTGACAATATCTAGTGTGAAAAGATTTTTAGGGATTTCTTTCTCTCTCACCCTCAATTGGTGATACTTAGATCTCAAGTCGACTTTGGAGAAGTGTGTAGCCCCTTGAAATTGATCAAACAAATCATCTATCCACGATAGGGGATACTTGTTCTTGATGGTAACCTTATTTAATTGCCAATAATCAATGCACATACAGAGTGACCCATCTTTCTTCTTTACAAATAAAATCAGAGCACCCCATGGAGACTAGCTTGGTCTAATGAAACCCTTCTCCAACAAATCTTTCAATTGCTCTTTTACCTCCATAGGAGCCATTCTAAATGGAGGGATTGAGATAAGTTGAGTGTTCGATAGAAAATCTATGCTAAATTATTTCCCTTTTAGAAGGAACACCCAACAACTCATCCGAAAAGACATCGGGAAACATATTCAGAATGGGACCGACTCAAGGGAAGGATCTTTAGAAGTGACATCTTTGACTTTTACTAGATGATAGATGTGCTCTTTGGAGATCATTTTCCGAGCCCTTAGTAAAGAAATGAACCGACCTCTATATGAAGAGTTACTACCCTCCCACTCAAGAATTTGCTCATTTGGGAATTGAAAGTTGACTCTACCACGGAAAGCTCAACTAAGTCACTAGAGACCACTCTATGGAACATAGAGATAGGATAATTTTTATAGAATATTCGGGCAACAATGGACTCTCCTACGGTGTTACTTACTTCATAGGGCATATGGAGGACTTTAGGAGATGCATGGAATTTATTGGCAACAAATGGAGTCACAAATGACAAATTACTTCCCGAATCTAATAAGGCATGTGTAAAATAAAAAACTCTCAACATACTGGTGACAATGTTCAGAGCCTCTTCAAACTCTTGGCTATCATGGACAGCATAAAACCGGTTGGGTCATTGGGTTCCTTGTACTTGACAACCTTTTCCTTGGGGCCTTGTACCGTTCCCTCTACAATCTTTAGCATGGTGATCGGGTTTCCCAAATTTGAAGCAAGTATTGGACCCGACTAGACACTCTCCCTTGTGGATTTTTCCACACTTAGGGCAACTTGGACATTAGGGCTTAGGATCAATCTCCTTGCCTTTAGTGCTCCGGGGAGGAGTATTGGTAAAACCTTATCCACCTATCTTTTGGCAACCTTGGAACATGTGAACAACACTCCTTTTGTGAAGTGTCACGACCTGAGAGTAGGGCCTAGATGTGACATAGCGAAGGAAAACCCAAAAGTCCTCGATCAAGCCATCGTAGCATCATCACACACATCATCGGTTCAGAAGCGCGTAATAAAGTAAATAACACATAATTCTAAGGGTGTCAGGGCTTTGGACTCAAGCTATGGGGATGTTGCCAGGAATGGGATGAGCATGAATCACATAGCACATAGCAATTACGTTCTAAGGGGCGGGTAAGTATGACTCAAGCTATGGGGGCAAGATGTGGTAGGAACTTTCCCACATAAGCACATTCCCAATCAACAAATCATCTTAGCATAAGTGGAATCATAATCAAGCATAAGTAGCAACGACAAGGCATGAAAGTCATAACGTCTCAACAAGAACATAATACGACGTACAATAGAATTTGATACATGTCCAACCATGCCTCTACAAGAGTATGACGGGGGACCTCGACATAACCCGGGCTCACCCTCAAGTCATAAGATAAGTAAAATAAAATATAAGCATAAGATAGAGGTAGATGGGTATTGCCCTTGGAGCATAGGGCTCACCACAATCAACAAGAACAAGGATCTCGCTAGATGTCTAACGGTGGATGAGTATCACCTCCGGTCGCTACATGGTTAGAATATGTATACAAGGAGTATGGATTAGAACATAAAATACACTAAGTATGCTGGCATACAATACGTATGATCATGGACCTACTAAAAAGCTAGATGGCAAGGGAACATATACGTATGGTGAGAATATATATATAAGCAAGGGAACAATATCGTAACAATATGCCATGAAGTACCATAATACATGAATGCAACCTACATATCATAGTGGGTATGTGACCTCAACGACAACAGAGGGAACCAGAGCGAGCTACTACTAGAATTCAGACTACTTGCCAGGTAGATCCCAGGTTAACCCTTAAAAAGGGGATGCAAATAACTCCTATCTAGAGAGGTAACCCATGTTGGCACATGGGTTGACAGAAAGGAGTATGGATTCTTCGAGATAGTCCACCCCGACTTCAATGCCTCGGTTCTAAGTCTCATCCCACGGGAATACATATACATATACAAGCTTTCCAAACGAATATTTCAACCTTTCAATTCCAAGAACAATGCAAGATGGCTACAAGCCCAAAACCATATTTCAAAACCTTTCAAATCCAAAATAGAACTTCCGAATATTATTTCCATAGACCAATGCATAGGAGTAGCTCATTCTAACATAACAGAGTGCTTAAAAAGCCATATCCAGACATGATGTGATAACATTCTAGTCAATTCCTATGTCTTACAAAAATCAAGTCATATCATATCATGAGGGCCAAGCCCTTAACAAGAATTTCATCAAATCAAGCCTTTCATGTATACATATGTCATGAATGAGGATATGAATGCATGTGCAATTGAGATTAAATCTTCATTCAACAATACAATATGAAATTCATTTGAAAATCATAAGTAAATCCCAATTTAATTCATAATTTGAATTACCCATGCCTAAACAAGCTTTCAAGGGACCATGCATATTCAAATCTTCATAATTCCAATGCAAAACATGATAATTGAATGTAAATCATCTCAAAATCAATATTAAAATACATACCACAACTCATTTGAATTAAATCACTCATAAATTAAAATACCCATTTAGAAAAAATCTAAAATTCATCAAAATTGAAGAAAAAGGATTTTGGGTCTTCATGTTTGAAAGGGGAAACATGAATCAATCCCACATACCTGAGATAAATCACGAAGAACAACAAGAATTTGAAGTAGAATCAACTTTTTCCCTTGATTCCCAAGCTAGACTTTAATGGTGGATGAAAGCAATTTGGAAGAAATTGAATTGAATAGGAGAGATTAGGGCTTTAATAAGGGGTTTTATAAGGGTTTAAAATTATAATAATGGCCCTAGGGTTAATTAAAATTACAATTAAACCATTAATGAAACGAGGAAGAAAAACTGGAAGAAGTCACTCATGGTACACTACACAGACCCTGTAGTGACTCACGGTCCGCGAGTCCCTTCCGTGAAGCCATACTTAGAATAAAAAACGACGAATCCCTGGGGTAGCTGTCTGGACCTCCACACGAATAGGCCACACGAGCCGTGAGGCTTCACAGATCATGAGCCAGCCTGTGGAGCCAGATTTGGCCCCGGGCCTCGGTACCATTCTTGGAAACTTAGTGGAACACCACATGGACGGACTCACGAGTCGTAAGGCTTCACACGGACCGTGAACTTCTCCGTGGATCCTTACATGACTCGGAGTCCTAGTCCAATGCTCATGCTGCTCACTGGCACACTCCACGGACCGGGCTCATGGGTCGTGAGCTTCCACATGGTCCATGGACCCTCTCGTGGTCCACAGCCTTACCCAAAACCCTCCTTCCCTTTTTTTTTCTAGAACGTTTTCCCTGCACAGGAAGTCCCACTATGAAGGCCATAACTTCAACATCTAAACTTTGAATTGAGTTAAACCAAGTGTGTTGGGAAGGTAACTCAAAGAGCTTCAATTTTATAGGTCATGACTCATACAGTTTATATCATACCAAGATATACAACCATTTAAAGTTAGTAATTCCACAAGATGTCGAGCAACATTTAACCAATACGAATTCTTCCAACACGGTCATGCAAGAGAGACTCGGGAACCTCATAAACTAACCAGGACCACCTCTAATCAACCCTCAACTGGTAATGCAAGATTCAAATTTTTTTGGTTTTTTATATTATCTCTCCCTTGGGAACATTCATCCTCAAATGGGCTAGAACAAGGCTTGAAAGGCTAGATTTAAGCAAGAAATATCTTAACAAGTAAACAAAGTGCATAGACCACACCTTGAAAAATTTCAAGTCACTAAAACTCATGTCAAAATATTATTCAAAGCATTTCTTGCACATGTATGCATGTAATGCCATGAAACTCAGGAAAACAAAGAATTAGGACCATTCGGAGAGAGAGAGGTAGAACCTAGTGCCTTCGGCTTGAGTAGATTAGAAAAGATAGGGGTATTTCTCCATCATGTTCGACTCCGCCTCCCATATAGCACTCTCCACATGTTGCTTTCTCCAATGCACTTTAACTGAAGCTACTTACTTATTGCAAAGCCGCTTTACTTGTCTATCCATGACCTCGACCGACACTTCTTTGTAAGTCAAGTTTTCCTCAACTGCGACACCTTCCAAAGGCACAATTGCCTTAGGATCAAAAACCAATCTCCTTAGCATCGAAACATGAAACATATGAATAGAGCTCATATCCAAAGGTAACTCTAATCTATAAGCCACATTACCAACTCGTTCCACAATCTCATATGGACTGAAATATCGAGGACATAATTTGCCCCTTTTGCCAAAATGCATGATACCCTACATAGGTGATACCTTTACATAAACCCAATCACCTACATGAAATTTGAGGTCTCTCCTCCTAACATTAGAATAAAACTTTTGGCGACTTTGAGCCATCCTCAACCTCTTTCTAATTAACTTCACCTTCTCTATAGCTTCAACAACCAAGTTCGGGCCTAAAAATGCCATCTCACCTAACTCAAATCATCCCACCGGGGACCTACACCTCCTACCATACAAATCTTCAAAGGGAGCCATGCCAATGCTAGCATGGAAACTATTGTTGTAGGCAAACTCAATGAGCGGTAGATAATTATCCAAATTTCTCTTTAACTCCAACACATAAGCCCTTAACATATCCTCCAAGGTTTGAATTGTTCTCTCAGCTTTCCCAATAGTTTGGGGATGGAATACGGTGCTCAATTTAACTCTAGTGCCAAGCCCTTTTTGAAATGATCTCCAAAAGTTAGAAGTAAATTGGACACCACGATCCAATATGATAGACCTCAATACGCCATGCAATCTTACGAACTCACAAATATACAATTTAGCTTAATCTTCGGCACTATAAGTAGCCTTGACAGGTAAAAAATGAGCCAACTTGGTCATTCGATCAACCACAACCCAAATAGAATCAAAATGTTTAGGAGTACGAGGCAACCCAACCATAAAATCCATATTCACATCCTCCTACTTCCAAGTAGGAATCTCAATGTCTTGGGCCAAACTTCTGGGCCTTTGATGTTCAACCTTCACTTGTTGGCAATTTGGACATTCTAACACAAACTTAGCTATGTCCTTCTTCATGCCATGCCACCAATATACCTCTCTCAAGTCCCGATGCATCTTAGTAGATCCTAGATGAATAGAATAATGGGAATTTTGAGCTTCACTCATGATGACCTCTCTTAGGTCGTCGACATTCTGAACACACAACTGATATTGATACCGTTGTTCACCATCTCCCCCTTGGGAGAAGACCTCTATCTTCTTTTTATCAACTAACTTCTTCAACTCTACCAAGGAGGGATCCAAATCCTTTTTTCTTTCACATCAATAATCACGAAAGATTCAGACCCATTTTGAATGAGAATACCACTATCATTCAAGTCGACCAATCTAATACCCAACTTAGCAAAACGGTGCACATCTCTTACCATTTTATTTCTCTCCTCGTCAACGTGCGACACACTCCCCATGGATAGTCTACTCATAGCATTTGTCACAATATTCTCATTGCCCGGGTGATAAAGAACACTTATGTCATAGTCGTTGAGTAGTTCTAACCACCTCCTTTGCCTCTAGTTAACATCCCTTTGCGTGAACACATATTGTAGACTTTTATGATCGGTGAAAACATCAATGTGAACTCCATACAAGTAATATCTCCAAATCATTAAAGCGAACACCATTGCCGCCAACTCAAGGTCATGGGTCGGATAATTTTTCTCATGAACCTTCAATTATCGAGATGCATAAGCTATCACCTTACCCCGTTGCATAAGTACACACCCCAAAAAAATCCTCAAGGCATCATAATATACCACAAATCTCTCAAGTCAATTTCACAGAGTCAAAATGGGAGTCGACGTAAGCCGATCCTTTAAAATCTAAAAGATCTTCTCACACTCGTTCGACCATAAAAACTTAGCCTTCTTTTGGATCAACTTAGTAAATGGGGGCACAATAGCAGAGAATTCCTCAATAAACCTCCGATAATAACCGAACAACGCAAGGAAACTTTGAATTTCAGAAGGAGTCAACGGTCTAGGCCAATTCTTTACGGCTTCAGAATTTTAAGGATCAACCTTAATACCATCGTCGGACACCACATGACCAAGAAAATAAACTTCCCCCAACCAAATATCACACTTGCTAAATTTTGCGTACAACTGCTTCTCCCTTAAGGTTTCAAGTACCACCCTCAAATGGTCTATATGCTCCTACTCAATCCGGGAGTAAATCAAGATATCATCGATAAAGACTACTACAAAGATGTCAAGAAACAACTTAAACATTCGATTCATGAGATTCATAAACACTATCAGGGAATTGGTCAAACCAAATTACATCACCACAAATTCAAAATGTCTGTAATGCGTCCGGAAAGCTGTCTTGGGAATATCACACTCCCTTACTTTTAACTGATGGTAGCCCGAACGGAGATCTATCTTCGAGAAATATGTTGCCCCTTGAAGTTGATTAAACAAATCATCAATCCTGGCAAATGGATACTTATTTTTTATGGTCACCTTGTTCAACTGCTGATAGTCATTGCACCTTCGGAGTGACCCATCCTTCTTTCTTATAAATAACACAAGAGCACCCCAAGGTGAAATACTTGGCCTAATATAGCCCTTCTCCATCAAATCTTTCAACTGATCTTTCAACTTCTTTAGTTCAACTGGAGCCTTACGGTAAGGAGGAATGGAAATAGGTTGAGTATCCGGGAGGAGATCTATGCCAAATCTACTTCTCTATCAGGAGGAATACCAGGCAAGTCCTCAGGAAACACATCGAGAAATTCATTAACCACCGGAACTGATTCAAGGGAAGGCGATTAAACCTTCACATATCTAACCCTCACAATATGGTATATGCATCCCGTATAAATCTTCTCCTAGCCTTGAGATAGGAAATAAACCGACCTCTAACCACGGAGTCACTACCCTTCCATTCCAAAACAAGTTCATTAGGAACCTGGAATTTGACTTGCCTAGTGCTATAATTGATTGAGGCATACGATACATGCAACTAATCCATCCCAAGAATAACATCAAAATCATACATCTCCAACTGCACAAGGTCACCGGAAAGACTTTATTCAAAACCAAAATAGGACAACCCCGATACATCTTATGGGAAACAACAGATTCACCCACGGGAGTATAAACTTAATAAGGTTCCCTTAAAGTCTCAGGACTCAAACCAAATTTAACAGCCAACAGAGGAGTCAAAAAAGATAAATTTGCACCTTGATCAAGTAAAACATAAGCATCAAAATCAAAGATCTTTAACATACCAGTCACAACATTAGGAGCTTCATCCACTTCCTCCCGGGCATGAAGAGCATAGAACCTGTTGTTCCTGGGAGCACCACCAACTTGAGCTTTTTGTTGTCCTTGACAACCTGGAGCCACTTGATCTCCCTTTGCATTCTTTGGGCAATCGACAATCTAGTGATCCATACTCCCACACTTAAAGAAAGCTCTTAAAGACATCCTACATTCACCCAGATGACTTCCCCAACATTGGCCACAACGAGGGGTTCATGTAACACCCCCAACCTGTGCCTTAGTGTCACGACCCAAATAGGGGGCCTAGATGTGACATGGAAAAAGAAGACACGAAGACCCTCGATCAAGTCATCATAGCATCATTACACTCATCATCAGTTCTCAAATGCGGAAGCTAAAGTATGTAGCACATAAGCTCTAAAGATTTAGGGACTAGGGACTCAAGCTATGGGGACAATACGGGAAAGGGATAAGCATGCTTGCACATAACACATAATCATTCATCATACATA
>JBCEWC010016967.1:0-12781 GCA_038996855.1 Solanum aculeatissimum
AGGATTCAATATTCAACATAGTCTAAGTCTTCCAAATAATAAAATATGACTATTTATACTAAGTAAATAAAAGAAGAAATTCTCTTTATAATTTTACCCTTAAAGAGTAAAGGGTCTTGTTTGGTTGCCTTCTTTACAAATCCTTGAATTCAAGTAATGGTCATTTGCACACATGACCTCTTTTCTTTTTTTTTCTCACTTTGATAGACCTTCCATACGTTGTATGTTTTTCCATGGTGACCCTCAAGCTCCTCTTATGCTTCCTTCTTCATGAACATTGCTTGTAGGTCTTGGAAATCTTTTTCTTGAATCCTTGTGAATGTCTTGAGGGGTACATGCCACTCATGTTGGTGTCATCTATGCTTTGCATGTTATCAATCGTGGCATGTTGTATAAGGCATATGTGACTGTGGCTAGAACCTATGGGTAATAAGGCTGAAATTAGGTGTTAATATCAAGGAATTAAAGTTTAAATTCAAAGTAATCCCCTAAATGCATATTCGGGATTAGGGAGATGGGCCAAGTGGCACCTCGCTCTTTTTGGAAGATTTAAATTGAGTTTCACTTCTCGGATGGGGGTAAGAGTGCATAACTTGATAATAATTGATTTTAAGGGATATTATAATATCCCAAAGTTCATATGTTATGTTTCGGTGTCAAGGAAGTTGCAAGATAATGTTTGGCCAAAGTTACCGTAAACTTCTTTAAGAAATCCTTCTTAATTTTGGGTCAAATGTATCAGACCATATCTCCAAAAATATAAAGATTTAGAAGGTGAATGATCCATCAAATTGAAGTTCTACGAGTCTAGTATGCAACGCACAAAACCACATATTAATCCGACTTCAGAATAAAGAGTTATGAGAAATTTACCGCGACCGCCTGAGCAGGAAATTGGGTCATGGGCCCGGTCAGGTCAAGCCCAACTATATGTCGGCTATTTTAATGTTTTAAAGCTGAAAATGGCTCATTTTCGTCCTAAAATAGTTCTTGAACTGAAGAGAAATCTCCCACCAACTCCATAAGCAATTTTGGTAAGTTCTTCACGTTTTCACCATTAAAATTCGCCCGCGTGCCTAGCTAGAAATGTGTGCCTTACGCTTTGCAATTGTTTTCCTCTCTTATTAGCGGTGTTTGGGGGATATTTTTAGACTGTAAAAAGTGGTGTTCTCTCTGGTCGTTGTGTGTTTGCAGATGGTTTTTTTGGGTAATCCTTTTGGGGTTCTTGTACGACCATTTATACGAAGTTCTATGGACGTTTCCTCGCGTAAATGTTATAGGCCAAAATATGGTCATTAATGCAAATCTATGGACTGTTTGTGGGTGTTTTTAAGTTACATATATATAGTCGTTGCGAAGCTTATGAAGTTGGAAACAACTTTCGTGACGGAACTTCTGGAATTCGGACGTCCGCTCGATGTAATGTTATGCTACCTAATGGTGTGTTGCATGGAGTTGTTGTATGTTGTACTTGGTGCATTGTTGTGAGTTTAACTGGAACTAGAACAAGATGGATATTACATATATATAAGAATGTGTATTAGGAAAAATATGATTAAAGAAGGAAAGGTCGAAGGAACACCTTTGGGTTGATAAATACGGGCTTGCTACCAGGTTGTTATTTTTGGGTGGAATTGGACTACCAAATGTGTTTATTAGCTAGTAGATAACTATTTGGGAGAAAAGGAAGTTACTTCGAGTTAATATCGAGTCGATACAACGAGGTATGTAGGGCTATCCTATTCCATAATCTTTGGCGTGAAATCCAATACTCGTGTCACTGTCAACGAGTGAACTTCCCAAGTATTATTCCATTAGTGGACATGTTGTTTATTAGTAAATCTATAGTTTACTCTTCCAAACACCAGCATGGTGAGTTTACTTACATTAGTGAAGCTAATTGTGTCATTTAAGCTCATATTTGGCATGTCAATGTCACACTTGTTCCTTATATTATTATACTGCCTCAAGAGTCTATTGACATGTCCTACGTTACTGGTAAATGGTCCCAATGTTCAACAACGTCATGAACACAAAAGTAACAATCTCAAAGTATTAAAGAATAATTTGAACACTATTCATAGCGTGGGTGGCAACCCAGGGGAAAAAGCCTAGCATGGATCGATCTCACTTGGTTTGTGAGGGTGGCAGCCCAGGGGCGAAAGCCTAGCGTGGGTCGATCCCAATTTGTATAGCTATGAGGGAATCATCCAAATTATTAGCTAGTCATTTGTATACCTTTCGCCCATAGGCTGCCACCCTCAAACCAAGTGAGATCGACCTATGTTAGGCTCTTGCCCCTGTCCTGCCACCCACGCTAGAAACAACTTTACTTTATCGTTTATTTACTTTTGAGATGATTCTTTTGGTGGCCACAACACTTGAGCTGTAGTACATATAAACAATCATGTAAGGCAATGCACAATTAAAAGAGTAGGGTACACAATTATTGAAACATGTAGGAGATGAAATAACACATGGACTTTATTTAGCCAAAAATAGAACTCATATATCTTAGTATCGGAAGTATGTATGCAGCTTTGACAATGACTATATATGTAAACGTTGTACGTGTTAAAGAATGAAGACAAGGTTGTTAACTATGTTGGAGACTATAAGTGGCTTTGTGTGCTACGGAAGAATCTATATCTCATGCCAAGTAATAGGAAATCGAGTAGCCTTACATACCTCGTTGTACCACCTTGATATTACCTCGAAGTAACTTCGTTTTCTCCCGAATAGTTATCTACAATAAGTTAGGTTGTAAAACTAGTATTAGTAGCTAATAAACACTATTGGTAGTCCAATTCCACACAAAAATAACAACCGGGCAGCAAGCCCGTATTTATTGACCCAAAGGCGTTCCTTTGACCTTTTCTTCTTTAATTGTATTTCTTTTAGTACACATTATTATATACATGTCGTATCCAGCTTGTTCTAGTTCCATCTAAACTCACAACAATGCATCAAGTACAACATACAATAACTCCACGCAACACACCATTAGGTAGCAAAACATTACATTGAGCGGACGTTTGAATACCCAAAGTTCCTTCACGAAAGTTGTTCCCAACTTCCTAAGCTTTGCAACGACTATATATACGCAGCTTAACAGCACCTACAAATATTCCATAATTTTTGATTAATCACCACATTTGCCATATAACGTTTACGCGAGAAAACGTCCGTAGAACTTCGTAAAAATGGTCGTAAAAGCACCCCAAAAGGATTACCTAAACAAACCACCTGCAACCATACAATAAACAACAGGAACACCATATTTTTATAGTCCAAAAACAACCCCAAGCACAGCTACTAAGAGAGGAAAACAATCACAAAGTGTAAGGCATGCATTTCTAGGCACACGGGCGAAGTTTAACGGTAAAAACACGAAAAACTTACCTTAATTGCTTAGGAACCTGGTGGGAGCTTTTCCTTCAGCTCATGAACTTTTTGGGACGAAAATAGGCTTGTTTCCAACTTTAAAACATCAATTTATCCGACATATAGTTGGACTTGACCCGACCCGGTCCATGAAGTGGTTTTCTGCTCGGGCAGTCACAGTAAAACTCTTATAATGTTTTATTCTAAAATCGGATTGATACGCGATTTTGTGCGTTGCAAACTAGACTCGTAGACCTTTAATTTTATAGGTGATAGACCTTATAAATCCTATATTTTGGGAGATATGGTCTGATATATTTGACTCAAATTTAAGAAGGATTTCTTAAAGAAGCTTATGGTAACTTTGGCCAAATTTTATCTTGCAACTTCCTTGACACCAAAACATAACATATGAACTTTGAGATATTAAAATACCCTTTCAAAATCCATTATTATCAAATTATGTACTCTTAGTCCCATCTGAGAAGTGAAACTCAATTTAAATCTTCCAAAAAAAGCGAGGTGCCACTTGGTCCATCTCTCTAATCCTGAATATGCATTTAGGGGATTCCTATGACTTTTAAACTTTAATTCCTTGATATTAACACCTATTTCTAGCGTTATTACCCTTAGGTTCTAGCTAGAGTCACATATGCCTTATACAACATGCCACGATCTCCCTAGTTTGACATAAAACCTCTATACAGTCACTCATCTTAAGCGTTAGACGTAAATATAGCCCTCCAATCTTAAATTTAATCACATCTAAAAATTGGTGCTCATTTGACCAAGCCATATCATGTCCTATATATATATTACTAGTTCACGTGAAACGCGAGGTGTTACAAAAGCCTAGCATGGGTTGATCTCACTTGGTTTGTGAGGGTGGCAACCTACGGGCAAAAGCCTAGCATAGGTCGATCCCAATTTATATAGCTATGAGGACAACATCGTAGGGGTTAAAACGCCTAGCATGGGTTATCCTCTTTTACCACTGATTAACTGATCATTTATATTTCATACCTAAAGGAATTATAAAGTAGTAAAAATAAAGAATATAACATACACGGGTTCCCAAGTATACCAAGGTGGTCTTTTATTATGATATATGCATTTATCTATTGCTACTTGACTTCACTTGAGTTTTTATTTTGCATGTGCTATTGCCTAACATATTCAATACATTATTTCGTACTGACATCCCTCGTGGGGAATGCTGTAATTCTTGATGCAGGTACAGGTACTCCAGCTAGTAGACCTCCAATATAGGCGCATCCAGCACTCAGCTGCTTTTGGTGAGCTCCAAGATGATTTGGGGCTTTACTGAGTCTGTAGTTTATGCATTTTAGTATTATATAATAGTTTCATGTAAGGTGGGCCTATCCCGACCTATGTTAAGGTTATCTATCTTGTAGAGGCTTTGTAGATTTATTGTATATAGTTCAGTTGTATCTTGTCTCTAAACAGTTGTGGCCTTAACGGCCAAGTCCTGTATGTAAGTTGGTGCTACTTATTTTTATCTCCTATCTCATTAGAGTTGTGATAGACATATGCATGATAAGAACATGTTATATGTTGGTTCTCCCGGGACTAGAGAGCATAGAGTGCCTGTCCGTCTTTGTAGAGTTGGAGGCGTGACAAAAGTGGTATTAGAGCAGGTCATCCTAAGGATTCTATAATACCGTGTCTATGTAGAGTCTTGTTTATGAGTGTGTTGTGTACCACACCTATAAATATAAGGCTACAGGATATTTAGGAGTTGCCTCTTTCATTTTCTTTCCTAGATCGTGCCATAGAGCCATTATCATACGTAGATCATATCTAACCTCTGAATTGTTTATTTTATATATAGCAAAAAATGCCTGTCACAGGGAGAAGAAGTATAGGAAAATAGATAGATCTTGGAGAAGGGACCATCCAATCACAAGATAGACCTCATCAAAGTGAAATTCCAAATGAGTCTTTATCACAAAGTTCCCCGACTCCTCTACCTGTAGAAGAGCTAAGGAGGGCAGCAACATATCAAGAGCCTTCTATTAATGCTACTGAGCAAGATTTACAGAATGTAGTCCAGTTATTGACTTGTATAGTTGTTGTTCAAGGCCAAAGGCAAGGAGGTACAGTTGCGGGCACTAGTGGTTGAGATAGGGCAGCTAGCAAATGGATACGTGACTTTCTTAATTTGGATCCTCCTTCATTCACCGGGTCAAATCCCAATTAAGATCCAGAAGACTTTGTTGATCAAATCCAACAGACCTTAGACATTATGCATGTAAGTGGTATGAAGCGTGGAAACAAACCAGGGGTATGGATACAACTCCAGTTGTTTGGAAGGAGTTCAAAAAGGCATTTCTTGACCACTATTTTCCATTGGAGATTTGAGAGGCCCATGTAGATCAATTATTAAATCTCCACCAAGGAGGTATGAGTGTGAGAGAATACAGTCTCCAATTTAATTCCTTGGCCAGGTATGCTCCTAATATAGTTGCTACTATGGAGGAGTGAGTCCATCGATACGTGGATAGATTAGACCTCTACCTGGTTAGAGATTGCACCATTGTGTCCTTGAATAAAGACATGTACATAGAAAGGATGCAAGGTTTTGCACAAAATTTGGAGGATCAAAGGCAACGTAGGAGGAACCAATAGTCGAAAAGAACGCAGTCCAAGAGGGCTAGATCTACGGGGCAGTTTACACCATCCCAAGGTAAGTTTAGGCCTCAATTTTCTCATAGACTACCAAGGCCATCATTTTCCTATTCTATAGCAAGTTCTCCACGTCGATATCAAGGGTCGAGGGACAATCAGTTAGGGCAACAAGATGGAATACAAGGTTCATGAACAGCGGAGTACCAAGTGCAAGGGAGTATGAGCCAATCAATACCTCCTTGACAGCCTTGTATGCAATGTAAAAGAAGTCACTAGGTACCTGTTGGTTTGGGACAGATGTATATTTTTGGTGTGGTACGCCAGGTCATATGATGAGAAATTTCCCTCAAAGGAATACGAGTGGTACGGCCCAACCTGTTGGATCAGTTGTTGCATCATCATCGACAGTGCCTTCATTAGGTAGGGGCCACAATTGTCGGCAGGTCGTGGTAGGGGTGTTAGAGGAGCAGCTAGTTCTAGTAGAGCTCAAAATCGCATGTATACTCTAGGAGATCGATAAAATTTGGAGGCTTCCCCAGATATGGTTACAGGTACATTGTCCATCTTTTCACATATTTTATATGCACTAATTGATCCAGAATCTACTTTATCATATGTTACTCCATTAATTGCTGGGAAATTCAAAAGAGTGCCAGAATTATTGATTAAACCATATGAAGTTTCTATACCAATTGGTGAGTCTATTATGGCTAGAAGGGTCCATCGTAATTGTATAGTAACTATTTGTGACCATGACACATTGGCTGACCTTGTCGAGCTAGAAATGGTAGATTTTTGATGTTATAATGGGCATGGATTGGTTAGCTTTTTCTTATGCCGTGGCGGATTGCCGAACTAAGGTGGTGCAGTTCCATTTCACAAGGGAGGCATTCCTTGAATGGGAAGGTAATATTGGGGTTCCAAGAGGTAGGTTTATTTCCTACTTTAAGGCAAGGAAGATGGTGTCTAAGGGCTATATATTCCATTTAGTGAGGGTGAGAGACATAGATGCAGATGCCCCAACCCTTCAATTTGCATCACCTTGGAAGGGCGAATGTGGTAGCAGATGCATTAAGCCAAAAAGAAATAGCATGAACTTTTGGGCAGTCCACAATACGACAAGGAGTAAGTAAAGATCTACGTCAATTATCTAGTCTGGGGATTTGCCTTCTAGAATCTATGGAAGGAGTTGTTGTGCAAAACTCTGCATAATCCTCTTTGATAGCGGAAGTGAAAGAGAAACAGTATAAAGATCCCATTCTATTACACCTTAAGGAGAATATACAACAAGGTATGACGAAAGTATTTGAGCTCACGCAAGTGTTATTCCATTAGTAGATGTGTTGTTTGTTAGTAAATCTGTGGTTTACTCTTCCAAACACCAGCATGGTGAGTCTACTTACATTCGTGAAGCTAATTGTGTCACTTAAGCTCCTATTTGGCATGTCATTGTCACACTGGTTCCTTATATCATCGTACTGCCTCATGAGGCTGTTGGCATTACCTACGTTACTGGTACATGGTCCCAAAGCTCAATAATGTCATGACCAACAAAGTAACAATCTTAAAGTGCTAAAGAATAACTTAAACACTGTTCATAGCGTGGGTGGTAGCCCAGGGGCAAAAGCCTAGTATGGGTTGATCTCACTTGGTTTTCTCGGGTGGCAGCCTAAGGGCGGAAGCCTAGCATGGGTCAATCCCAATTTATATAGCTATGAGGATAACATCCCAGGGGTTAAAATGCCTAGCATGGGTCATCGTCTTTTACCACTGATCAGCTGGTCACTTATATTGCATACCTAAAAGAATTATAAGGCTTTGGAAATAAAGAATGTAACGTACATGGCTCCCTAAGTATAGCAAAGGTGGTCTTTTATTATGAGATATCCATTTATCTATTGCTACTTGACTTCACTTAAGTTTTCATTTTTGCATGTGCCATTGCCTTACATATTCAGTACATTATTTTGTACTCACATCCCACGTGGGGGATGCTGCAATTCATGATGTAGATACAGGTACTCCAGCTACTAGACATCCGATATAGGCACATCCGACACTCAGCTGCTTTTGGAGAGCTTCAAGTTGATACCGGGGCTTTACTGATTCTATAGTTTATGCATTATCGTATTGTATAATAGTTTTATATAAGTCAAGGACTGTCCCGACCTATGTTATGGTTTTCTATATTTTAGAGGCTTTGTAGACTTATTGGATATAGTTCGGTTGTATCTTATCTTTAAATTGTTGTGGCTTCAACGACCAAGTCCTGTATATAAGTTTGGTGCTACACATTTTGACTTCTTATCTCAGTAGAGTTGTCATAGATATGCATGATAAGCACAGGTTATATGTTGGTTCTCCCGGGCCTAGAGGGCACCGAGTGCCTGTCCGTCTTTGTAGAGTTGGAGGCGTGACCAAAAGTGGTAGCAGAGCAGGTCATCCTAGGGAGTGTATAAAGACTTGTCTATATAGAGTTTAATTTATGAGTCTGTTGTGCACCACACCTATAAAAATGAGGCTACAGGATATTTAGGAGTTGCCTCTTTCATTTTGTTTCCTAGATCGTGCCATAGAGCCATTATCTTAGGTGGATCATATCTAACCTATAAAGTGTTTGTTTTATATAGAGCAAAAGATGTCTGTCACAAGGAGAAGAAGCACAGGAAAGCATGTAGATCTTAGAGAAGGGACCAGCCAATCACGAGCTAGACCTAGTCAAAATGACATTCCAAATGAGTCTTTATCACAGAGTTCCCTGACTCCTCCACCTCCAGAGGAGCTAAGGGAGGCAACAATACCTCAAGAGCCTCCTATTAATGAGCAAGATTTATGTAATGCAGTCCAATTGTTGACTCGTATGGTTGTTGGAAAAGATCAAAGATAAGAAGGTTTAGTTGCGGGCATTGCCACATCTTTATTTTTTGTCGACATAAGGTTAAGTACGATAATTTAAGGGTAAGTTTGATAGGAACTCGTGGGAGGATGATCAGGAACTACGGTCCCACATCCTCCATTGATTTGGTGTTGTTTGGCTATGTAAATGTGTTTGAAACAGTTTGGTCAATATGGGGAAAGGGTGTGAATTGTTGGTATTGAAATATCGAAGAGGGGTTACAATGTTACATTACTTAATTATGTGTGGTGTGGAGTCATCATGTGTTGTACCTTGTGAACTGTTGTAAGCGTGTTATGGAACTAAATACAAGTTGAGGTACATTATGTATACAAAAATATGTATGATAAAAATGCAATTAAAGGAAGAAGGGTTACAAGAACACCCTTAGGTGGAAGTTAGGAATTTGTTGCCTGAATGTTATTTGGCTAAGATTGAACTGCCAATACATGTTTATTAGCTAGCTACTAACATTAGTTTTATCACCCACTCTATTGTAGATAAATATTTGAGAAGGAAAGAGGTTACTTCGCGGTAATAACAAGGCCGTACAACAAGGTATGTAAGACTATCCTATTCCATATTCTTTCGCATGAAATTCAATACTCATGTCACAGTCAATGAGTGAACTTCCCAAGTGTTATTCCATTAGTGTACGTGTTGTTTGTTAGTAAATCTATAGTTTACTCTTCCAAACACCAGCATGGTGAGTCTACTTATATTCGTGAAGCTAATTGTGTCATTTAAGCTCCTATTTGGAATGTCAATGTCACACTTGTTACTTATATCATCGTACTACCTCAAGAGGCTGTTGGCATTACCTACGTTACTGGTACATGGTCCCAAAGCTCAACAGCGTCATGACCACCAAAGTAACAATATTAAAGTACTAAAGAATAACTTGAACACTATTCATAGCATAGGTGGCAGCCCAGGGTCAAGAGCCTAGCATGGGTCGATCTCACTTGGTGTTTGAGGGTGGCAGCCTAGGGGCGGAAGCCTAGTATGGGTCTGTAACACCCCGCGTTTCACATGTACTAGTACTCTATATATAGGACATGATATTACTTGGTCAAATGAGCACCAATTTTTAGAAGTGATTAAATTTCATATTGGAGGGCTATATTTATGTCTAACGCTTAAGATGAGTGAGTGTATAGAAGTTTTATGTCAAACTAGGGAGATCGTTGTAACACCTCGTATTTTCCACATGCTAGTACTATTTATATGACACTTGACGCAGCCTTGCGATGTAGGTGCTGGATTAAGTTTTCCACACGAATGGGAGTAATTTGAATTGGGTCGGAGGTGATGCAATGTCCCATATGTTTCTGTGGGTGCGAGTCCAAGTTAAGCTTGATGATAAAATTTAAATTCAGAATAACAAGGTACTATTTAAGTTGAGGTTTAAAGTGAGATATTAAGATACAACTCGGGGGATCAAGGATTGGGAAAACAGAGTAGAATTTGTGAGTTTCTTGCTTGACTAAATTATGTTAGTAGGTGACAAGTACCGCATCACCTACTTGGACTTCTTGACCAAGTTAATGAGAGCTTTACTTGGATTAAGTATCTAAGCTAAGTGTTTTAAGAAAAAAGGGAAACAGGTGTATCACCTACTTAGCTATTAGTGGCTGAAAATGAAGCAAAACAGGAGGTGCAAAAAATAGGGATTATTTTAAGGGCCAAAAAGGGATTATAAAAGGGCAAGGTTAGATGGACATTTTGTTCATTTTAACACACAAAAAAATAGATTAAAACTCCAGCTTCCTTTTCTCTCTCAAAGGTCAAGAAGCAGCAACCTTAACAAAACCTTTTAGGGTTCTTGAGGAGACCCTTCTTGTTGCAGACTAAGGTGAGTGACAACACCTATAGATTTAGTTTAATTCTATCATAACATACAAGTAAAACATGTTACTTATGCTTAAATAGAAGAATAAAGCATAATATCCTCTTAAGTGCTGCTCATTTCTCTTGATTGTTAAGAAACTTTTGGGTTCTTGTTTAGTTTAAAGTGTGAAGAGAAATTGAATTTCTTGAAGAAATTGAGTTAAAAAGGGAGATTTAGAAGAATTGAAATATGTTACTGCCACATCTTTATTTTCTGTCGACCTAAGGTTAAGTACGATATTTTAAGTGTAAGTTTTACAGGAAACTCGTGAGAGGATGATCAGGAGCTATGGTCCTACATCTTCTATTGATTTGATGTTGTTTGGGTATGTAAATGTGTTGAAAATATTTTGGGTAATGTGGGAAAAGGGTGTGAATTATTGGTGTTGAAATATCGGAGAGGGGTTACAATGTTACACTACTTAATTATGTGTGGTGTGGAGTCATCATTTGTTGTACCTTATGAACTGTTGTAAGTGTGTTATGGAACTAAAAACGAGCTGAGGTACATTATGTATACGACAGTATGTATGACACAAATGCAATTAGAGGAAGAAGGGTTGAAGGAACACCCTTAAGTGGTAGCTACGAATTTGCTGCCTGAATGTTATTTGGCTAAGATTGAACTGCCAATACATATTTAATAGCTGGCTATTGATATTAGTTTTATCACCCACTCTATTATAGATAAATATTTGAGAAGGAAAGAGGTTACTTCACGGTAATAACAAGGTCGTACAACAAGATATGTAAGGCTATCCTATTCCGTATTCTTTCGCATGAAATCCAATACTCGTGTCACTGTCAACGAGTGAACTTCCCAAGTGTTATTCCATTAGTAGTCGTGTTATTTATCAGCAAATCTATAGTTTACTCTTCCAAACACCAGCATGGCGAATTTACTTACATTCGTGAAGTTAATTGTGCCATTTAAGCTCCTATTTGGCATGTCAATGTCACACTTGTTCCTTATATTATCGTACTGCCTCAAGATGCTATTGGCATGTCCTACGTTACTGGTACATGGTCCCAAATTTCCACCGTGTCATGACCACCAAAGTAACAATCTCAAAGTCTTAAAGAATAATTTGAACATTAATTACAGCGTGGGTGGCAGCCCAGGGGCAAGACCCTAGCATGGGTCGATCTCACTTGGTTTATGAGGGTGGCAGCCTAGGGGCGAAAGCCTAGCATGGGTCGATCCCAATTTATATAGCTATGAGGATCACATCCAAGGGGTTAAAATATCTAGAATGGGTCATCCTCTTTTACCATTGATCAGCTGGTCAATTATATTGCATACCTAAAAGAATTATAAAGCATTGAAAATAAAGAATGTAACGTACATGGTTCCCCAAGTATAACAAAGGTGGTCTATTATTATGAGATATGCATTTATCTATTGCTACTTGACTTCACTTAAGTTTCCATTTTGCATCTGCCATTGCCTTACATATTCAGTATATTATTTTGTACTGACATCCCTCGTGGGGGATGCTGCAATTCTTAATGCAAGTACGGATACTCCAGCTAGTAAATCTCTGATATAGACGCATCCGACACCAAACTACTTTTGGTGAGCTCCAAGTTGATCCCGGGGATTTACTGAGTCTATAGTTTATGCATTATAGTATTATATAATAGTTTGATGTAAGGCGGGGCCTGTCCTAACCTATATTAAGGCTTTCTATCTTGTAGAGGCTTTGTAGACTTATTGTATATAGTTCGGTTGTATTTTCCCTATAAATAGTTGTTGCTTCAATGACAAAGTCCTATATATAAGTTTGGTGCTACATATTTTGACTTTTTATCTCAGTAGAGATGTCATAGTCATATGCATGATAAGCATAGGTTTTATATTGGTTCTCTCGGGCCTAGAGGGCATCGAGTGCCTGTCCGTCTTTGTAGAGTTTGAGGCGTGACAAAAGTGGTATCAGAGCAGGTCATCCTAGGGAGTCTATA
>JBCEWC010016968.1:0-12781 GCA_038996855.1 Solanum aculeatissimum
TATAAGTGTATTTATAACGACCGGATTCATTTTCCTTCGTTAAGAAATGATCGTTAAAAGTCTTTTTTCTTGTAGTGGATCTCCCTTAATGTATCATCCCTTCAATCGAGTTATACATGCACCATTATTTTTGTACACGGTGCTTCATTGATGAATATATTTCTGCTGATTTGAAGAAGTTACTAATAGTATTCGATTCATTAAATGTCAAGATATTATTGTGCCTCCACATGTAAACAAATAATCCATTTGAAGTTGAGCTTTATGCTGGTTGAATAAATACTCGACATCTGCACAATCAATAATTCATGAGTCAGAAATTGAACACTCCAATTTTATTGAAGCTCGTCTCTTCTTCTCAAAGAAAATCACACATCTTCTATGTATTGAGTCACTTGCTTTGTTAGATTCTTGACATAACTTGAATAATAATATGACATCCCTTCACATAACTTTCATTATATAAATTAAATAATCTTCTAGCATTTGTATAATTAACAATCTGTAAGTGCATCAATTGCATCAAATACATAATATCTTTTAATTATTTTTTTGAGATTGGAATTGATCTTTCTTTATGTTACAATATCACAATCATTGGGCTACTCAATGGAATTGCTTTAAGACCTTTTAAATGCTTCAAGAATTTTCATATGACTTTCATTGTCTAGCTAAACATGTTAATTATCCATTATACATGTTCAGGTATTTCATCTATTGCTAGACTGAATATTTTTTATTGTATTCACCATGACATATCTTTATTTAATAATGCCAGGACTTTTGCGAAAATCCTTTATCCCTCGAGGCACAAGCCGTACTTTATTTCTTATGGTTATACTTTTATGTAATGATTCATTTATTCCACTAATATTATATCTTGATCTATGAATTATAAGTTTAAAACATCACTTTTCTAAGTGAAATACAATATACTTGAATTGTGCACTCTGTCCATAATATATGATAGATTTGAATTCTAGATACTCGTCACCATCTATAACATTAAGCACTACATATCAAAAGATACGTTGGTGGTTATTTGACTCAATTCCAATACGACATAACTTATCGAGATCTCTTTATTTATTTTTTCTTTTAATCATTTTTAGGTACCTGAGTCTTGGCCAAAGTTTCATGAAGTATTGTATCATAATGCTCTTTTAAAACACTTTCCTCATTATTCGAACTATCTTGATCATTTTCTCCTCTGCTTCTTCAAGGAGCTTTATCTTTAGAATCTATTGATCTATCACGTTTTAGGTGTGCCATTGATTGTCCTTGAAGAACATCTTTTTGGAGCATTTGTAGCTGAATTATAACATAGGGACAACAAACACATCTGACAATTAATTTATAATATTTTATAAATGAATTATCTCTTCAACTGTAAATTTATTTTTAACGAAGATTTAGATAATTCATTCCACATATAATTTTAACCTGCCAATCATCTCTCCTCCTAATGTTAGAAAATCTAACATTCACTCCAACCTCATTTTGGGTATCCATCTATCAAAATACAACACTTTTGATGCTTAAAAGTTAGGATTTTGTGTGTTCTCAAAGCGATATTTGTGGGTTTGATGTATTTTTATGTTTATTTTGCAGGATTACAGAGTTGACATGATTTTGGGATGAAGTCTACAGAATTGCAGTATTTTAGAAGAATACGAGGCACTCTACGGGCCGTGGAGGCGTCCATGAGCTGTAGAGTAGTTTCGTGGCAAAATCCAGTAAAGGGCCTATTCTCAAATATTTAGTCCATGATGGAACAAAAGAGTCGTAGAAGTCTATATGGGTTGTGGAATGGTCTCATGCCTTGAGGATTAGAGATGAACAATTTCAGACAATGGCTCAGATAAATCCCTATATGGGCTGTAAGTCTGAATACGACCCATAGGAAGTTCTCATGGAATTAAGGACCAGTTTTTGAAGTTCCGATACGGGCCGTGAAATCCTATACAACCCATAAACCCTTCCGTGGAGCCCTAATTTTCCTATTTCGTTTTGGATTTGATTTTTACTTAATATAAATAGATTTTTAAATTTTTTTATGTAAGAAGAGAGGCAGAACAACAGATAAAGACTTGAGAAACTCTCTTTGTGTGATTTTTATAATTCCATAGCATTGTGATTTCTTGAAGATTGAGATTTCTTGCTTTTTAACTTTATCATCATAAGTGATTGATTATGCTATTATTTAACATGATTAATTCATCTACCATGATTATGCTTAGCTAAATCAACAACTAGGGTTGTGGCAACCATGAAGAACTAATAAGGCAAAATTGGATAATCCGTAATTCTTGGAAGGTGTACATGCATATATTGATTATTTCTCTTTATTTTAATTTCTTTTTAATGGGTGACCAACATTAGAACTCGCCTAGTGTTACTGATTGGATCAAGGTAGTAATGAATAGAAAAAGAGAATAATTAATAGAATTTGATTGATGTTTTCTCATCTAATTAACCAAATTGAATCAAGGGGACATTGTATTGGAATAATAGGTAAGGGTTAGTAATGTCACACTATAGAGATAGATAAAATCATGTAGTGATATTTACCTCACCTGGATCAAAAGGTTTAGTAAACTTAACTTACCAATCTGCATGCTACACAATAAAAAAGATTACGATTATCTGGAAATACTGAGTTAGGAAATCATGGGGAACACAATGCCCTAGTTACTTCTTCTAGTGATTCTACAACACTTGCACTAGTATAGGTTTACTTTTCTGCAAAATCATAAACCCCCCTTTCAAGAGATAAGTAGGTTAATCGCCTCAAATTGCTTTGAATTATCCTAAAGTCTACCATATTTCCTGTGGGTTCGACCCTAACCTTGGTTAAGTTATATTACTTGACAACGACCGCTTTAATCTTCAAAAAGAGGTGTAGTTTCGATGATGTCAAGTATTTTTGGTGCCGTTGCCGAGGAATACAACAAGACTTGTTTAATTCGAGTAATTTGGGAGTTAATCCTTATTTTTCTCATTTTACGTTTTTGTTATTTTTGTTTTGTTTTAGCGTGCAGGTGTAGTGTATACACAATACTCGAAGTCAAGAAAATTTCTTGACTCCGTTTGACCCTGAGATCTAAAGAACACTATGGAGAATGACCCAAGATAATATGAACAATGCTGCAAAAGATGCAGTAAATGTAGCACTAGACAATAATAATGACAACAACCTGCCTCCACTAAATCCACCACCACAGGTTCTTCAAGCTGTGGCTAACTAATGAAATCAATATCGGCTTGACCCTATGGCAATGGATGTCATGGGAGCTATTGTGTTACCTCCACTACCGGATAACACAAACTTCGTCGTGTCGAGTGGGATGCTACAAATGCTACAAAATCGTGGGTTGTTTGCAGGCTTACCATTAGAGGATCTGCATAATCATCTACACAATATTGTATTTGTCTGTAAGAGCATGATATGATGAGAAATCAAAATCTGTTCATAGATACTATTGGGCTCCGTGTTTTTTCACTTTCTCTAACAGGAAATGCAACGTTATGGTTATCTGAGTTCTCATAAATTTCAATCACCACTTGGGCAGAATTGTAGAAGGCCTTTTTTGAGAGGTTCTTCCCAATCTCAAAGAAGCTAAAGTTGAAAAATCAGATAAAAAACTTTGAGCAAGTGTCTGGCGATTCACTCAGTACCACATGGGAGAGATTTACAAAGTGTTTGAGGAATGTCCCAAATCACAAGATCGTTGATGAAGACCTGGTGGAGATCTTTTATTGAGCCCTGGACGAGAATAGCCAAGCTACTGCTGACATTATCATGGGAGGCTCATTTATAGATCGATCATTTCAGGAGGTTGCAAAAAGGATGGAAAGAGTGGTTAAGATGAATTGTGCATGGGGGACGAGATATAAGTCAACTACAAAAAGCTCGTTCTTAGTCAGTACTAATTTGGCACAAGAAGAGGAAAGTGAGGAGGTGATGTAAGAGCTTGCTCGGATTAATACCAATGTGGAGTTGCTGATGAAGCAGAACTAAGAACGTGTTTATGCAATATCTGATCAGCCTCCATGACCACCCATGTACAAGGAGCCTTACTATGAAAATGACACTTGCTTCGTAGCAGATTAGATGGTGAGTTTTTGAACCAACGCCCAAGGGTCCAATCAGGACTATTGGCACCAAGGTCAAGGAAATCAAGGTCGAAACTACAACAAGGATGGTGGCTTAAGAGGCAATAATAGTGAAGGCTACTATGATAGAAACATGATCCAGGACAAAGATGCTGATTAGGGATACAGAGATGGTTACAGAAATGGTCCATATATTCCACCACACAATCGATATTCCAGGACTAGCAACTCTAGAGTTGAGAAGATGTTTGATCGCCTGTTGAAGAAGGCTGATGCTCAGGATAAGACATCAAAAGGGATGAAGTCTAATATCTCCAGTATTAATAAACAAATTGAGTCTCATTCTGTTGCCATCAAGCAGCTTGAGCAATAGTTCGGTCAGATGTCAACTTAGCTCAACCAGCGCCAGAAAGGTACATTGCGTAGCAATACAATTCAAAATCCTAAGAATGAGGGGTAGTGTATGGCATGAACTACATGTGGTGGCAAACAGACTATTGACCCTTTAATGCCAGTTGATGATGATGATGTTTGTGAGGAGCTGGTTGAGAGAAAAATACAGAGAGCGGAGATGTTTGTGCTAAGGAAGGGGAGAGTGATGTAGCACCAACACCACAGAGGTTGAAATAAATTCCTAGACCTTCTCCTCCCTTCCCCTAGAGACTCAAAAAGAAGGAGGAAGAAGGTAAATTCTAGTACTTCATCTCCATGTTGAAGCACAAAGCTCTCCTAAGAGCTTCAACATTGCAGTGTAATTGTAACAAGGTCCTTAGTGCAGAAACAAGAGGATCCATAGCATTCACCATTACCCATAGCATTGGAAATGTTGAGTTCGTAAGGAAACTATATGTTCTAGGTGCTAACATAAATCTAATGCCCCTTGCAGTTTTTAAGAAGCTAAGACTAGGAGCCTCTACTGCTACGAGTATGCGATTGTTGATGGTCGATCAAACGGTGAAGAAGCCTGTGGGGATATTGTATGATGTACTTGTTAAAGTAGAGAGATTCATATTCCCTGTAGACTTTGTGATCCTAGATTGCGAGGTCGACTTTGAAGTCCCAATCATCTTAGAAAGTCCTTTCCTAGCCACTAGGCAAACTTTGGTGGATATGGAATCAGGCTAACTTAAGTTTTGATTGAATAAGGAAGAAGTCATCTTCAACATCTATCAGAATGATAAAGAGGCCGAAAGAGTTAAAGATGAAAGTTTGGGCCATTGATGAAGTCTGAGTAATCAAGAGGTCCAAGTCATGTTGCAATAATAAATCAAGCGGTACTTAGGAGGCAACCCAATCACACTAGCGCTTACACGCCCAGGTATAATTTTGACCCCTATGCTTTGATTTTATTGTATTCTGTACATTGAGGATAATACACATCTTTTTTGATGGGATGTGGGTAGTTATAGGCTTCGATGAAATTTGAGTAGCTATGACCTATAACTATCCTAATTTTTGAGTCATAGGGGTTTTCTTGCCGGTATTCCTTCCCCGAAGACATTTACGTTTTGTTGAACCGACATGTTTAGGATGTGTAGGTAGTATTAGCATATTGTACTGAAGTCTATGGCATATGTTTGTTTTTATTGAAAAAAATGATACCTACTAGAAATTTTTATTTTTAAGTAGTCTCGATAATATTCATGTGATTTTGATTACTTGATAGTGCTTATTCTGATAAGTGAGGTGTAACTTTGATAAAAAGTATGATCTGAGAGTCTGAGTTGATAGTGTAATCAGTGCCATGTGTGTGAGCTTATTTGCATGATTCTCATACTATGTCTTAATTCAGAACTTGCCCTGTTACTTTGACTTAGATTGTAGGTTATTTGGTTAGGAAAGAATCTTAGGTCGTTGTTCATATTATCATATTAGTCCACTTAGCCTAAATAACCAACCCAATGCTTGATTCTTTTTTTGTTATTATATGCAATTTTTTTTTTGTTAATTCTTTTTGTCTGTGTCTGGTGATTTTATATAGTTGTTTTATGTTGATGTAAGAATTAAAAACTTGAATTTTTAAAAAAATTTCTGAAAAATAAAAGAACAAGCAGAAAATTCTAGAATTTGTTCTCTAGAAAGCTTCTTGATCCACATATAAGGAAAGAGTATGGTTTGTATTTCTTTATATACATTTCTAAAGACTTCTACTTTACTACTTCTATGTGATTGCTTCAGTTTTGAAATTTTAAGATAACACTAATTCTTTTTATTTATTTTAACATCAAATAGGAGTATGAATAATCTAAAGCGTAGTTGGATGTACAAGAGATTGGATGGACGAGGGGGATCTTAATTCTAATTTTGTAGTTGGTGTGAATGACTTTCTCAAATTTGCATGTTCTCATATAAATCACATGAGTGGTAACTGTTGGTGAAATTATAAAAATTACAATTAACAATTGAAAACTGAAATGAAGAAAATAAAAGTTTTTCAGGTTGAGGCGCGAATATCTCACTCTCTTTAAGGAGATTTAAGCTCATTGCAACAAAAATTTTCACTGGTCCAACAATATTCCTCTTGACTTGTCCCCTCTAGGATACAACAACCTTATCACAAAAGTGTAACTCAACAAACTCTGGACAAGAGTTGAGTCTCAAGCTCCACAAAAAGAACATCTTCCTTCAACTAATAAGAACTCTCTATTTTTGACAAATTTTATGTACTCTAGGTTTTTTCTCTTATATTTCTATGTTCAAACAAATGAAGACTTTCACTATTTATAGCTATGAAGGTCTTCCACACAATGAATAAGAAATAAATAGAGTAGATTAATGGAGAAGATAAATGGCCTAGAGGTTACATAGGTTACAAGGAGTAATGGTAGAATAATAAGAGAAATAATGGTGAGGGACAACAAATGCCATTGAAGTGCATCAATGGATGAATCATATGGTGGCAAAGCCCAACGGCAAAATGCACAATCAATGTGCCAGATAATGCAAACCATAATGAATACATAATGCAAACCTTAATGAATTCACCAAATGAAGACATTTCCACTAACTGCCAAGAAAAGTCAACTACTAAAGGAAGTTACCCTAATTTCCTTAACAATTTATAATATTGAAATGCTTTGAGTAACCAACAATCCCCACTCATTTTAATATTATATAAGAGAGTCTATCAACTGAAGGAAGACTACTATGCATAATAAAGGTGTGCTCTGCATTGAATCTCCACTTAGTGAAACAATAACTTTTACTCCAGAGTCGTAGTGGTCTCATACTTGAATAATAATTTTTTAAGGAAAATAAAATATTACTGCTCACACATAATAATCAAGGTGTTGACATAAGCTTTACTAGCCAACACATTACGATCTTGTGCTATCCCGGTTTCATGAGTGTCCTTGAGAACAAATCCAATTCTCATAGGAAATGACCTACTTCTACACTCACATAGGTGAAATTGTTGAGAGTGCTCCTGTAATTTAACACCCCACCCATACGGGCTACATATTTTCATTAAGAGTTTTTAAACTCAACTTTCACAATTCACTACAAGAAACAGTGCACTCACATCATAAGGATGGATAAAAAATAGTGCATTTTTCACAACAAGTCATCATATGATTTGTTTTTTCCATTGAACTTGGTTATAGGATATCTAATCTCCAGGTTAGGCTTCCTTATATATGACTCAAGAATTTATAGACTTCAATCCCATCCCCCTCGATGTGCTCCATATCTTTTCTCTTGTTAAGGCCTTAGTAAGAGGATCTGCAAGATTAATTATCACAAGATTTAACATAATCAACACTAATGGTATCACTTGTCAAAAATGATCTTACATTACTGTGTTTTCTCCTTATAGGTTTGGATTTACCGTTGTAATAACGATTTTGAACTCTACAAATCACAACAATGCTATTACAATGAATTAAAATAGGAGGAATTGATTTTTCAATAAATTTGAAACAATAAATCTCTCAACCAATTCGTTTCCTCACTAGCTAAAGCTAAAATAATTAGTTCAACCTCCACGGTAGATTTAACAATAATAGTTTACTTTTTAGATTTCCAACAAATAGCACCACCACCCAAAGTAAAAATATAACCAGTGGTAGAACAGGAATCACCTGATAAAGTATTCCAGTATGTATCAGAAAAGCCTTCTAGTACAACGAGATATTTTTTATAGAACAAACCACAAGTTTTTGTTCCAACTAAATATCTCATAACTCTTGTTATAGCATGTCAATGTTCAATACCTGGCTTGCTTGTAATCCTGCTAAGTACTCCTACCGCATATGCAATATCAAGCCTAGTGCAATCAGTCACATATCTAAAACTTCCAATTAAGCTAGCATATTCCTTTTGAATTACTACATTGTTTTCACTTTGTACATGAAACAAGTGAACACTTGAATCAAAAGAAGTTAAAACATGTTTGCAATCAAGAAAGTTATATTTTTTCAAAATTTTCACAACATAATGTGACTGGTCAAGAAAAATACCACCACATGTTCTAGTAATTTTAATTCCAAGAATAAAATTTGTCTCACCAAGATCTTTCATATCAAAATGGCTTATAAGAATATTTTTTGCTTCATCAATAACAATCATATTAGAGCCAAAGATCAATAAATCATCAGCATACAGGCAAATAATAACATGTGAATTATTCCAAGACTTATGATATATGCACTTATCACACTCATTTGTTTCAAAATTATTTTCAATCATGCAAGAATCAAATTTTTTATGTCATTGCTTCGGTGCTTGTTTCAAGCCATACAGGGATTTAGTAAGTTTACATACTTTGCTTTCTTGGCCTGCTTCAACAAAACTCTCGAGTTGTTCCATATAAATCTCTTCATTTAGGTCTTCATTTAAAAAAGTATTTTTTACATCCATTCGATGAATTTGCAAATAAAAAATTGCAGCCATAACAATTAAAAGTCTAATTGATGTAATTCTAGTTACCAGAGAAAAAGTGTCAAAAAAACTCTAGGCCTTTAAGTTGCTTAAATCCTTTTGCAACTAGTCTAGCCTTATATTTATCAATAGATCCGTCCGATTTTAACTTTTTTCATAAGACCCATTTGCAACTAATTTTTTTACAATCCAGTGGTAAATCAACTAACTTCTATTTTATTAGAAATTAGTGATTTAATTTCATTATTTACAACCTTTTTCCAAAAAATTGCATGTCATGACCCAAGCCTAGGGCCTAAATATGACACGACAAATGAGAAACCCGAAGGCAACCCAAACAAGCCTTTTGACATATTATTCACACATTCTTGGTAGCAGAAATATAATTAAACAATCAAGCACATAACAAATAATTCTAAGGGAAGCGGGACTTTAGACTCAAACTATGGGGATGTTTTAGGAGAGAGAATTTTCATGAATCACATAATAAATAAAGTTTAAGGGGCGGGTAAGTATGACTCACGCTATAGGGATGTTACCGGGACTTGGGACTTCCATCATCTCATCAACAAATATCATCAGATAGAAGGGAGTAGGGACTAAGAGAAGTCTTCCATAATCACATAAATATAATGAGAGACAAGCCCAATACATATATTTTCATATCCAACGACACCTCTAATATGAAAGGAATAGGGGCCAAGACATCTCCCGGGCTCACCCTGAAGATAAGTATCCAAAATATACAAATCTTAATTAAGGTGTAAAAGTAAAGTAGATATTATCCCCGGAGTGGAGGACTCACCAATAGTAGTTTTCAAATGATCCAGCTAGCCACGTGGAGGAGGAGGAGGATGGATAGGAGCTTCGGTCCCTACATGGTTATATCATGTAGGCAAAAAGTATGCGTTAGTACTTGGGATGTACTAGTATGCGTGGTGCAATGAAAGAAAAGAAAGCAATCCATGATAATCGAGATGCATAATCATGATCAATAGACATAAGCTCAATATAACATGTAAAATATTAACTTTACTTGAACATGCATCAAGATAATCAAACTTTCATAACACAACATACATATGTGTGAGGAGACCTTAACCAACATATAAGACCAAACGAGCTACTACTTGAAATTCTGATGCTTAACTCCTCGCCGAAAAAGAAGTGGTATACTTGCCAAGGTAAACTAAACTTGACCCCACATTGTGGGTAGCTTGACCTAGTTGGACCCACTAGTAAAAACCCATTTAGGGAAAACACATGAACCTATATTGGCAAATAGTTAAGAGACCAAGACTTTATGTAAGGACCCCTTGGGTCTAGCCCCCACTTTAAGTCTCTATCGGTGCTAAGTCTAATCCCATGAATACTTGACATAACCATAATTTAATCTCAACTTGAATAACATGGAGAAACATAGAAACATGATAAGAGTAGCTCATTCATATACTTGACCCCTACAAGAGAGTGTATACCTTATATTAGAGGGTAAAAACATCCATAAACTTGACTCCTTCTAGTGGTATAGCTTTACACATGAGGGTGGGACTTGCAATATACTTGACCCCTTCTAGTGAACATTAGTTGTGCATAAGGGTAAAACACTTATCATAATTGATCCCTTCATGTAGAAAACATTCATTCACAAGAGGGTGAAGTATAGCATAAGGGCTCAACATCTTACTTACAAATCGTAGGAACCTTTTATAAGTTCAATGCATGCTTAGGAGCCCATAAATTTATCATATCATGCTTGTTTTGCAATTCATGCAATAACGTTTCATCAATGTAAGAATCTTTGTCATGATAATTTAGTCAAACATGGTGGGTAGATACACATGTACTTAAAATTATGCAATTCAAGAGTATGAGTCCTTAAGCATGTAAAATCAATTTATTTGGGAGATATTCAATAAACTCACCAAACTTGTAGTAGAAAACACCAATTTAGGTATCATGAAATCCACCTCATATTCACGATCTTTCATAGTTTACATCATGCATAGTTTCAATAGATATGAATCGACTAATGAAATATGTCTTCAATTGGTATTCATGCTTAACAAACAATACTTGAAGAATCCAAACATGATCCATGTATGTAATGCATAAAATAGACCCTCATGGAGTGTATAATAATAATATCATATGCAAGAGTTCATAAAATACTTTCATGTAGTTGGAGAAGAAGATGGTTGGAGAAAGAAGATCCCCACAATCAAACTCACATACCTTAGTGATTTAATGGATAAAAATCTGGTTTGGTGATAAAGAAATTGAAACCCTAATTTATTCTTCTTGCTTGAGTTCTTGAAGGAGGCTTGAGAGAGTTTTGGGATTTAGAATATGTTTAGAGTGGAGGAGAATGAGTGAAGTAGGGTTGAAAAGGCTTATAAGGGCCATTTGAGGGGTAAAATAATGTAATTTAGGCTTTAATTTAATTAATAAGAAATGTCAAATTTGTCCCTTTTAAAAATTCAGTCGAAAGGGACTACGAGACCCCATTTACGGACTGTGGTCTATTCCACGGGTCATAGAAAAGGTTTCATATGATGCCACATTTAAACTTTCAGATATTGTTCCCTGATCCACAAATCCATGGCACGACCTATGGCTCGTAGAATATTCTACGAGTCGTTCGATATGTTGTGGACCAAGTTCCTGAAGAACTCTAATTTCACCAAGTCTGGCCCTCATTCACGAACAATATTTACGACTTGTGAAATGATATACGACTTGTAGAAAATTTCGTACAAAGTTGACCCTCAAAATTGAGCTACTAAAATTGTTCACGGACCACTGTATGACTCGTACTTCGATCTGTGACTCGTAAACTCCTTCGTAACAATGGCACTTTAGAAAATTTCCAGGACTCTTTTCTTGGACCTTCATATTTTTCTTGAGTGGGGTCTTACAATATCTCCTCCTTGGAAACATTCATCCCCGAACGTGCTAAGGCAAGCTCTAAGAACGGAACACATGCACCATATGCCAAATGCACGACATATAATAATGCAACACACACACTATTAAAATTCTAAACCATGTATTAAATTGTATTTGCAACGCAACTTTAAAATCACATAACCATTCATAAATAACATGAGAATGACATGCAATGAAAGGAGGATCTAGAATAGGATAGATTATAATACCTCAAGCTTTATTAGAATAGAAGAGATAGGGATATAGCTTTTTCATATCGGCTTTGGCTTCCCAAGTGGCACTTTCTACATGTTGGTTCCTCTAAAAAACCTTGAAAAATGTAATATTCTTGTTTCTTAACCTCTTCACTTGCCTATCAAATATTTCCACCAGAACTTTCTCATAAGTCAAGTTATCCTCTACCATACCCACAACATCCAAATTCATTATAGAACTTGGGTTACCTATACACTTCCTCAATACGGATACATAGAAGACCGGATGAACCATACTCATCTCCATAAGAAACTCCAATGCATAGGCAACCTTACCAACCCTCCTGAAAATACTATAAGGCCCTACAAACCTTGGGCTCAATTTTCCCGTCTTACAAAATCAGACCACACCCTTCATGGGTAATACCTTCAAATAAATCCAATCATCAACGTTAAACTCAAGTTCTCTCCTTCTCACATCGGAGTAGGACTTTTGCCTACTTTGAGCCTGTAACAACCCGAAATTTTTTGAAATATACTTATGGTTGGCATTCTATAATGTAATACAAGCCATGTATGAGTTTTGGAGGCCACGGGTTGAGTTTAAGTGGCCAAATGCAAATTGGGCTAGAAAGTGGCCT
>JBCEWC010016969.1:0-12781 GCA_038996855.1 Solanum aculeatissimum
TCAATTTCATCTTGTAAGTGCTTAATTATATTCTTCTACATCATAATCTCTGTGTTTACACTGATAATGCATAGCTACATCCACAACTAGGGTTGTGGAAACTATGATGAACTAACAAGGTAAAATCGATTAACGTGTAATTCTAGAAAGGTGGGTTAGGGCATATTAATTATTCTCTTCACTTTAATTAATTTTAATAATGGCCAATATTAACACTCGCATAGTTTTACTTGCCGGATCAAGGAAGTAACGAATAGGAAAAGAGGTAATTAACAAGAGATGATCGAGCTTTTTCTCGTCTAATCTACTTAACCTAATTAATGGGAGGTTGTACTGGGATAAAAGTAAGAGTTAGTAGTGACACACCACGGAAACAGATCAAGTTCCGGGGTAAGATTTACCTATTTACTAGATCAAAGACTTAGGTAAACCTAACTTGTTGTCCTATACCTACACACTGGAAGAGAATTGCCTATGTCCTATATTACCCTATTAGGGATTCATGGGGAACAACCTCTCTACCTCCATGAGGTAGTGGTAAGGTTTGCATATATTTTTACCCTTCCCATACCCCACTTGTGTGATTCTACTCGGTATGTTGTTGTTGTTGTATGGGGATCACTTCACCCTAGTTAGCTCTTCCACTGATTGTTCTTTACTTGCATTCATTTAGTTTAATTTAAATTCTTATTTTCAAACCCCCCTTTCCTTGGGAGATAAGTAGGTTAATCATTCTTAAAGTGCATTGAATTGATTTTGGAGTCTACCATATTCCTTGTGAGAATGATCCTAATCTCGGTTAGGTTATTTACTTGACGACCGCTTTACTTCAAAAAGGAGGAATGACTTGAGCAACATCAATTATCAATGAGAATATGGATGTTCGGCAATGAAAAATCATCCTTGGGACTGGCTTTATTGAGATCCCTATAAATTATAATCTTTCCACCTTTCTTGAGCACCAGAACAATATTGGGCAACCAGGTAGAATATTGTGTCACTTCTACCACCTTAGATTGGATTTGCTTTGTAACTTCTTCCTTGATCTTCAGACTCAAATTCGGCTTGAATTTCTGAGTCTTTTGCTTCACTGGGTTGAATTCTAGATTGATAGGCATTTTGTGAGAGACAATGTCTTTACTCAAACCTGGCATGACATCATAGGACAAGGCAAATACATCCATGTACTGTTTGAGCAAGCTGATAAGTTCTCCCTTCTGAACCTCCTTCAAATGGATACTGACTCTGGTCTCCTTGATATATTCTTCATCTCCCAGATTCACTGTTTATGTTTCATCCAAATCAGGCTTATCTTGGTTCTCAAACTATCTTAATTTTTTGGCAAGACATTCTGGTACCATGGTCCTTTCATCGTAGTCCTCAAGCTCATTATCATCTGTTTCATTTTGTTCATTCAGCTTTTGACATGACATGCCATTGGCAAATTTAAAATTATTTTTACTAAAATCATAAACAAACATAGTTAGATGAAAAAATTGAAACAATAAAGTGAATAGTAAGTAAAATTTAAAATAAAGGGAGGCTTTCATTCAAACTCGAAAGAAAAAAGCAAACCTTTGTCATTACCATGGGTCAATATACCTTTTTAAAACATTACGAAAGAATTTAATACATAAACAAACAAGAGTAAAACAAAATGGAGATGGGTCCCGGGCCTCATCCGGACTACCACCTATTTTGAAAAAAGCAAACTATCAAGATGAATGGGGGATCAAGAGCGGGGTTGATATCCAATTCAACACTTGTTTGTCTGGCTCTGCTTTTTGAATTTCTGATGGCTCGAATACTTCATCAATAACAATATCAACCTCCTCGAATAGATTCTCGATTCCTTCCCCTAGACCATCACCATTGATGCTTTCTCGTACCAAAAAAGACTGGTATAGATAAGGTATGGGCCTTACTAGTGCTCAATCAATCTTCTGGCTTAGTTCTTCCCAATCATCATATTCCAAAACAGCATACCCCCCGAACTTTATCTGTTTTATTAGCAACGGGATGGGCTCAGCAATACCTTGTAATTGCTTTCCTAGTCCAAAGCCTGGTTTGAAACTGCTTCTGAGCATAACCGTAGCTATCATCTTGTAGACAGTAGGCATAGAAGGTCCGATTGTTAATTCATCACCGATGGCATTCATATCTCTACAGTGTAAAAATCAGACCCTCTGGTGACATTGTCAACAATTGGTGCATATACATTCGAATGACTTCCCTTACCATAGATAACCACTTCATGCTCATTCCATACAAACTTCATCATTTGATGAAGGGTAGATGGAACAACTCTGGCCATGTGAATCTAAGGCCTTTCTAATAACATGTTGTAGCTAGTATCGATATCCATCACTTGAAATTCAGCAACGAACTCAGCGGGGACCATATGGATTCCTAAGTTCACTGCTCTCAATGTGTCTCTTCGACCACTATCAAAATCTTTTACGTTAACCAAACTCTGATGGATTTTTTCGATACCAAAATTCAACTGTTAGAGAGTAGACAATGGGCATATGTTCAAACTAGACCTGTTATTAATTAGAACTTGATTTATAATCATGTCACAACACTTAATTTTGATATGAAGTGCTTTGTTGTGCATTGATCCCTCGAATGGCAGTTCTTCATCACCAAAGCTGATGCAATGTCCTTGGGTAACCCGACTTATCATAATTTCCAAATTATCACTATTTGTGTCTATAGGCACATAGGCATCCTCTAATACTCTCATCAATGCCTGTCTGTGTTGCTGTAAACTCATCAACAATGCCCATACAGAAATTGGGCAAATATCTTTTCCAAATGCTTCACAATAGAATACTCCTCAGGTAGCATTCTTCTCCAAAATTTTTCAATCTTGGCTTTACTTATCGGTCTCTTATTCTGATCTTTCTTACTTGATTCTCAAACTGACTTCTCTGGCATATAACATTTATTCACCTTGACTAAAGTTTACGTATTGACAATTTCAATCACAAATTTCTTAGTGGGAACTCCTCTTGGAACAAGAGCAACAACTTATGGCGGTGTCAAAATCACAACTTTTGGTTTTTCAGTGATGTATAAAGATGATACACATTTTTCCAGACTTTCAATGTCATCTGAGACTATCGTTCTTATCGTGCACCAATCTTGTTCTTTCTCGATCATACTGACATTATTTGTTTCATGATTAGGCAAAGGATAACTATTGACATTAAGAGTGGCAGTCTGAAGAACAACCATATCACGGTCAATCAAATCTTGGATCTTGTGCTTTAAATTTATGTAGTCCTCAGTATCGTGTCCAGCACTATTAGAATGATAAGCACATATCTGGTCACTCCTAAAAAATTAAGAACTCGTATCTATTGCTTTCGGAGGAACAAAATGGATTAATCCTACAGTTGACCTTTCAAATAACTTTGTCTGGTTTTTGGCAAGTAGAGTGAACACCTGGGGAGTTTCTTTATCTGAGCTTAGACGGGGAGGGTTATAGTTATTTTATGGAGGTGGGGAAACTTGATGGTAATTTGGAGCTTTTTTGCGGGGAGATGCAGGGGCCTTGAATCTTGAATATGGTGGGGCCTGATCATTTGATTGTGGGGCTTGGTAGTTTGGGGTGGAGTAAGTGATAGGAGGAATTTGGTAAATTGGTTGGATATTTGTGCAATTTGGTGATGGATTTTGGAAAGTTGGGTGAATATTTGGGTATTGAAGGGAATGGTAGTAAGGAGGAGTGATTTGGTAATTTAGGGGTGGAGTTTGATACCCTGGTTGGGCATAACAAACGGGGAATGAAATTGGAGCAGGTGAAAGAGGTTTGGGGAAGGTGTAGATTTTCTGGAGTTGTTCTTAATTAGGGGGTCTCCTCCTATCTTGCGTACCAAAAATAGATGATACATCCTCTCTCTTTTTCTTCAACAATCTTGAAGATCCAGCTGAACTCGACACATGGGTGATCTTTCCCGTTCTAAAATCCATCTTCAATAGCTTCTTCAATCTTGACTATCTCAGCAAACTTCTCCCCAATAAGTAATATCATCCTTTCATAAAATTTTAGCTCTTGGGAGCATACAAACACTTCAACAACCTCTTTCTTAGACATGGAGGGTTGAACTCTTGCGACCTCTTTTCTCCATCTGTATGCATATTCATGATAGCTTTCTATAGATTCCTCCTTAATCTTCTCCAAGGAATAACAATTTGGGACAACTTCAACATTATAGGCAAAATTTTGCACAAAATTCTTAGCCATGGAATTCCATTCAGCCCATTGATTTATGTCTTGGGGGGTAAACCTTTCGAAGGCCTCCCCGCTTAAGCTTCACCTAAAAACTCACATCAATAATGCCTCGTTTTTTCCCACACCTACAAATTGATCACAATAGGCTAGAAGAATTCTAGTTCCTTTATAAAGATCAAACTTTGGAATCTTGAACCCTTCTAGAAGTTCTACGTCAGGATGAATACACAGATCCTCATAGTTTCAGCCTGCGACATCCGGTGTGTGATGATACTATCTCATGGTTTTCGCTATCTCTTCCTTTATGCTCAATTTAGCCATTTCCTCCGTGGCCTTTCACTTCTTCTCCTTTCATAGTGGTCTATTTCAGAGTAGGTGTTATATGGGATATGTGGTTTGGCAAGGATGGGGATGTGGATAGGGATTTTAGTAGGCAAGGTTTGGGTGATAGGTGGATTTTGAGCATACTAGTCAAGGTTCTAGTTTTCAAGAGGGACTATCTAGGGGTTGGTAATATTGGGATTTTAAAGTGGAATAAAAGCTCGAACATTATTGATATTTAGATTTTAGAAAGGAGGTGGTTCTTGGGGTAGGGAATTAGGATGATACGCACTGAGGGTGGTTAAATCAATGGTAGGGGTGTTTTGGATAGGGCTAATGGGTGGATTGGTAGATATATGGATAGGTTGGTTCCGAGGAGGAAAGCAGAGTAGAGGCCTGTCATCGTTTGGATCGAGAAGATTAGTAGTGGTGGCCCAATTCGTCAACTCTTGGGTCCTTTTTATCTCGACCTTCATTTTGACTATTTGTTGCATCAACTGTGCGATTAGTTTGTTTTGTTTGGTAGTGACGGGATCCATCATAGTAAACTCGATTAAACCAACATTCTCATTATTTTCAGCCATTAATATTTTTTCTTTCTATTGGTTTCAGTCAGGGAAGAAACCTTTATAAGCTTTTGATCTGGTGAAATATGAATGGTCGGCTAGCTTATCAATCACAGATAAATTCTAATTAACTGGGGAAGGAAAATCACTCAAAAGACAAGTATGTTAGTTCCCTTAAATCAACATGTAACACAAGATAACACACATAGATCAATAAGCACACAATTGCTATTTTATTCGGAGGTAAACTAGCCCACGGGTATAGAGGATATGGAAAAATAGATAGGACTTTGTCTATGCAATTTTGGAAATGGTGTATCAGGAAGGTTGACTTGCATTGAGTCAAGGTCTTCTCACATCTCTCATTGAAAGTGGAAAAAAGAGGGGAAAATAAGCTATTAAAAGGTAGGGGTCGAGCCTAGAAAGGCTGCCTACATATCTCACGAAGGAGAAATCAGGACCTGCGTAGTTTGACAAGTACAAAGGATAGTTTAATTTAGTAATACTTTATTACATAGGAATTGAAAAGTACAAAACAAAGATAATGCGAGAAACATAAACTGCCTCTACTTAGATTTCTTCTTCTAATATTCTAATCTTCTTCTTCATTCTTAACCTTAAGTCACTCTATTGGTGGAATCTAATTTTCGTCCTCTTTATCATCTTCCTTACTCGGACCTGAGAGGGCACAATGGGGATTTGTTTTCCTTTAGCATAGCTAACTCCCTCTGAGTGGCCTCGTGTTCCACGTTCACTTTAGTAGTTCAAGCTAGTACAGCTCCGAGAGCTTTTTCTAGAGTGAATGAGTACTTCTGAAGCATCTTGTTTGTCTTATCCAACCTTTCCCTTTTGTTCTTGGCAGTTTTGATCTCTTCATCAACTTCAACTATCCTGGTTAGCACAGCTTCTGGGGCTTGATCCACCTCCTCGGTTTTCCTTTCTATCTCACAAATTTCTTGAGTGACTTGATGCAGTATTCTTATTAATGCCTCTTCAGTTCTCTCGGTGTTCTAGTTCTTTTCCATCTTGACAACAAAGCAATCTTTACTGAGATAGGAAAGTAGGAATTTAGAAGCAGGTTGAGGGATTGAGACTTTGTTGGGGAACTTGAGACTGAAAGAGTATTTGGCCGAATATTTGATATTGGATAATATTTGTGCTTAGGAGGCTCTAAAAATAAATTTTGAAAAGGAGTGGGCTAGAATTTCTCCAAATAAAGCAACATAATCACGTAAACAGTTATAGAAAAGAGTACAGAAACAGTTATTGTGCGTTCTAAGAAGTATGTGCTCCTTTTTGTGTCAAGGGTTAACCTATCAATTTGAAGGATGTACTATGCCATTTTTAAAAATTTCATTGCTCCCCAAAAGTAAATTCTATTAACAGATAAAAAGCATTTACAAAGCGCAATAATGGGGGATACATTTTTAGGAAAGGAAAAAGTGTAAATATAAGAAAAATAATCTCACGTAGGGGACAAAGCTAACTAGAAGAAGATTTTGCTCCATTTTTTTCCTTCTCCACTTCTTTTCGAATGTGGTGTCAATGAAGCATCAGGAAACGCTTAGCTAGCAGGGCTCGGTTAGGTACTGGAATTTACTGAAGAGTGGTGATTTGCCTTTCCAAGTTTTGATCTAGTTGAACCAGGCATGTTCTTGCATTGCTCAGCTCCTGTGACATGTAGGCTAAGGTTCCATACATCTCATACTTTCTCTTACGAAACTCTTGCTCCCTTTGTTGGAATTCTTATTTCCTCTTATACCACTGTTGTTGAAAGACCCGGCTTTGAATTTGGACTTTTGATTCTACATCCTCTAGTTGTGGGTTGAGATGACGCCCTGGAGTGAGTGTTTGTTGCATATTTAACCATTCTTTATATCTTGTCTCGTACCTATCTTTGGCGATGCTCTTTTCTTCTAAGAAGACATACATGGACCATTCTTTGTGAATGTTTGTTGCATAAGGCACCTATCATAACCTTCGTAATCAATGACAAATTGATTTGTATCTCCTCGTTTGGGCATGACTTGTGTTCTCTCGAACTACCTCATTACTCGATTGAGATAATAAGGTCTCATACCTCGGATACCCATGAGGACCAGGAAAGGGAACTGTTTCCCTTGTATTGCAATCCTCTTAGACATGAAGTGGTCAAATATCCAACAGACATCGTCTTTTGTCAACTCACCAAGAGCTTATGCCCATCCCCTTTTTGAACTCCCCATTTTGAATTTTTGGATAGTTAACATAAGTTCATGATGAGCCAAGGCTTTTCTTCCATCGTGATTTCTCAAATCTTGTCTCCATTTTTTAGCCTTTGTGGCCAAATGGTGTGACATCCACCATTGAAGCAATAAATTGCAACCTTGAATAAAGTGAAACTCATTTTTGCATAGACTGAGAAATCTATAGATATCGCCAAAATAACTGGCACCAGATCACAATATTTTTTTTGACCCTCTTTACCAATGTCATAGAAGATGGAATGTGTCACCATGACAATTCTTGAATCAATCACATTCGTCTAATCTGATGGAACACCATAGTCCCTAAAAGGCATATGGAAAATGTCAAGGCTTGGGTAATAAGCCAGGTCGAATAATCATGAAATTCATTAGGAAATCTCTCAAAATAACTCTTGTGTCCCCAACGCTCGAAATACTTCATAAAAGGAATAGTTGGGGTATCCAACCAATTTACTTATACAAGAAAAAATATATTTTTTATTTCCTTGCTAGTTGGCTTGTTGGTATTAAGACATTGCAATTGGGGTGTTCCCTCCTTTTGGCATACAATGTTTTAGACTCTAAGTAATCTCGAACTTCCTCAACTATCGGTGTTATTTCAACATTCTCGAACCTAAACATCATATTCTCACTATCCTAATATTAGTAATCACTTGGACAAGTGCAAGGTATGCTTTGAAATCCATCAACGAAGGAAAGTGCCTTAAATGAGTGGTGACTTGGCTCTGTGAATACTCGTTGAGGTTATTCCACCAAACACAAAGTACATCAGGAGTCTTGGTGATCATGTCAAATTTTGGAAATTGTTCAGCCATCTACAAAAGCAAAAATATATTACAAACCCCCCAAACTCGTGAATAATGACTTATTTAAGTGGCATATACATCCTTCAAATTAAACAGATAATATGATCATTCAGTTCGGACGGGGGTCACTTTGGACTCAAGGTGAGCTACTAATGGGCCCAATACCCCTTGGGTACTAGGTCAACTTAGGTCAATGATCTTACAGGGTTTGGGCTTAGCTCTACTCTAGGTGGACCAGGAGTGGGCTTCATTTTGAAAGTGTACTGATGACCCAGGTGCACAACCTGAGTTGAAAATCATGGCAACCATTAGACGCATTACGAACTAATAAATTGTCATCTTTTCGAAAAAGGGTCAAATATTTAAAAATCTAGATGCGGGTTTGTAAAACCATCTTTTCAAATACGCAAGATAATATAGAAAATGCTATGAAATGCAAGTGATAGTTAATATTGAATTTAAACAGATAATGCGCAAATAAGGAAAAATAAAACTATTAATTATTACAAATTCGAATAGTTAGTCAAAAGGTCTTAATCTAATGGTTAGAACCTAAGTCATTCCGAGCAGAGTCGTCATTTCTGTTAATTAAAAGAAAAAATGACTTGTTTTCAAAAAATCAGCTTATTACTTAATTAGTTTAAGTAAAACCAAATTTTCGAGATTACAGAGTCGTCATTTAATTTTTAAAGAAAAATTAAGAAACTTAATTTTAATTTTAAAACCTAACAGAAAAGTTTCAAAAGTTTTCAAATATTTAAGGGTTCAATTTCTATTTTTGAGAAGAAGTTAATCACTCAAAAATAGTCGCTTAATTGCGGTTGACCGACGATCAGGAGATTTTGACTAACTTTGAAAATATTTGAAAGACTAAAGATTCTAAAAATTTAACTTCTAAAAATGGCTAAGTATTAAAGGAGGAAAAATTTCATGAAAAGAATTTCAAGGGAAAATAATTTTAAAGGAATTTCACAAAGCTCTAATTTTCTAAAAATGACTTTAACACTAAAATTTCATTAAAAAAATCACTAGAATAAGATTAACATAAATGGCTAATCTTGGGAAATATAATCAGATTGAAAAAATTAAAATTACAAAATAATGTTAGAGTTAAGGTTAAAATAACAAATATCACAAATAAATACAAATAAAGTAATGTAAAGGAAATAAATTAAATTGTTTGGGCTTGACAGACTTAATTTATGCATCTGTCCTAATTTCTAACATCTTGGGCCTGTCTTGCCCATTTCAAGAGTTCCTGTTGCTGCCACTGAGATGGGTTTTTAGCCCTTTTAGCCTGTATACACTAAGTATACATCTTTGTATATCAGTGTTTTTCCCTATATATTGTATGTATCACGGCTTCCTGTAATCTACCCAACAACTTTCCAGACTTGAAACGACTCAAGAGGCAAAGATGGAGTCCGCAAGGACTCATATGGGATGTCATATACAAAGAAAATAAAGTCACATAAGAAACCAATTGCATAATAAAAAATAAACACACGAAATTCAATAATGATAACATAGCAAAAGATGGAATATAAATTATGAGTAGTCAACTAACGATATCAGAAACAACCAAACTTTAACAATAGATGTAATGATACTATAACAAATCAGAATCAAGAATCCAAATAGATTCACAACAATTTAACTCTTTACATGCTAAACCAAAAGACATATACCATGAACAATAATACGAAAATAGATCAGTTATTACACTGCAAATCAAACCATTTAAATGTGGCTCCGGATATATGCTAAAATAAAGGGGCATGACTTGTAACTATTTAAAAAGATATAGCATCATCAACTTAACAATGGCTGATATAACAGCAACAACCAAAAGAAACAGATTAGTTCAACCTTATATAAGGGTTTCAAGAAAAGGAGAAGGAAAGGCACCATTTTTTCAAATTCATTTTTAAGAAACTGACCACAGTTGAAAGGAAAGGTTGTTGGAAAAGGAAAAATTAGTAGAGCATAGGCAACTACCTGACTGATTTAAATGCTTTCATTTAAGTAAACGAGAATGAATTTAAACAAAGAAGTGAATGGATTTGATATCCAAAATAATATTCAAGTGTAAGCCTGATCTGGGATAATTCTTAAAACAGCGATTTCAAACATATTTTTTGCCTTGGAATCTAAACCCTTCACTAAATAATTGTAGAACTTGAACACACTCCACTAAAGTATAACATGCTAAACTAAGACTGCAAGAAATAAGTCTAATCGATATAATGAGATAGAAAAATGAACCAAGAAACATATGAATCATATATCGTCTCAAAATGACTCAACTGATCAGTTACAAGTTAGAACAACTAGTTGAAGCAGATACAGAAAAAAAAACATCACAGACTCACGAATTTGAAATTATTTCATCAAAAATTTAAACTCACGTTGAAGACATGAATATGGAATTAACTACAAAGAAAGCATGTGTGAGCTCAAATTAAATAGGAACTTTTTCAGCAACCAAATATAGGTATGTGCCTAGTAAATCAAATTTTAAAACATCTCCATAGTTAATAATCATGAAGAAAAATCATATTTAAAATATTACCAGGTAACAAAAATAAAAGCAAAAGGACTATTACACCATGGCTTAAGCAAATCAGATCTATTTAAGACATTAGAGGACCCAGATCTCAAAATAGAGACAAGGATATAGACAAAGAGAGATTTTTTAGAACTGAAACTTACAGCTTTGAAGCTGTTTCATCAGAAAACTTTAAGCTCATGTCAAAGATTTAACTTTTAAAGCTGCAAATAGTAAAAATGGATCATTTTAAAGCACTATTAACTGAAAATTTTTTGAAACGGACCAAAATCAGTAAAGGTTAAACAGAAAATGAGAAACTAACATTGAATCAAGATTCTTATAGCTCAAACATGACTCAATGACTTCGGAAATCATCTTAACGAACGAAAAGCAATACTATTACAGTACAAACTGGTTACAAACGTTAAAAGACTAAGCTATCAGAGAGCTTTACATACCTAAAATAGTGATTCATAAAATAGATCAAAATCAACATTTAACAACACAACTAATAGACCAAACGAAGGCACGACAACTATATGTAAACTATCTCAAGTAGAGAGTCACATTTAAACCATTAACAAACAGAGGTGCTATTCCTCAGAAACCACATAAATGTATAGGAGAAGAACAGATATGGTGAAGCAAAAAAATGTGCTTTAAACATCCACAAGCAACAGTCAAGAAGTATTGCATATCGTACCGACATTCCAACAATAATCAGTAACTCAAATTAGGCTAAAATTCTCAACAAAAAGGCACATTGAACACAAAATATTCGAATGGGAAGAACACGAGAGATTAAAATGTTACCTTTTGGAGGAAAAGAATTGAGACGAAACGAACTTAGAAGAAAACTTCCACCAACGGACAGAACCTCATTTTCAAAATTTTGAAGCTTCCTGCTTCACAAACCTTCAAAGATTGAATGAATTTCTAGAATTTGGAACCCCTTTTTTAAACAAGAATCTTGTGTATTCTGTGGAATGGCTAACTATTTCTGAACTTTTTTTTAAGAGTATTCAAGGTGTAGAATCCCTAATTCTCAAAACAGATGAGGAAGAGGACTATTTATAGGGAGTTTCTAGGGCAAAATGGGAGGGAAAACAATGGGCAAATTAGGAATTTTTGGGACCGATTTTTCAAAATTCAAATTCAAATCCCTCAAAGGATAAGGGATTATCTCAAATTGTTAGATAATCTTCAACGTATTGAAAAATTCAACAGTCGATTTGAGGGACTAAGGGAGGGTGAGGGATGAGATTTTGATGCGTGTTGATTCCTTCCAACGAAATTCGTACTGGGAGAAGGAAAAGGAGACACGTTTGTACTGGGTTTGTTGAAGGGAATCGAGGGTTGTTGGATTGGAACGTTAAGGTTGTTTGGATTTGTTGTTGTTGTTCTTCGTCGTTGAAGAAGAGGGGCGAGTGGGGAGAGATATGTGCGTGAGGAAGAGGATAAAGGAGAAAGAGAGGTGCATGCATGCTTTGAGTATCAATATAAATAAGTGGGGGTTCCTGCCTGTGGTCGTCCCTGCCACTTCCGTAAATAAAGTGAAATTCAAGGGCAAACAATGCTTAGTATTTTTGGCTTTCTTCCTCGATTGTATCTCCTCAGTGGCCATTCACATGCCCGGCGCGGCCATTCATATGGCCAGTGCGGCCACTCCCATGCCCAGCACGGTGGGCGGCGTGCTTCTGCTCTGCCAATGTCTCCCGCTCTTCTTCGTTGTCCGCGTGGTCTCGATTTGCGCGGGTCGATCCACCTGCGTGACATCTGTCTTCCGCTTCTTCCTTCTCCCCTTTTCTGCTGAACTTTTTGCCTACATATAAAGGAGCCTTCGTCGTCCTTCTTCTTCCAGTTTGGGTCTGCATGCCTTTCGTATTCCGCCGAACGACCAAGGTGCGACTCTCTTCTCCGTCGTCCCTATTATGCTATACATTCCCCTCTGTAGATGTAGATTTTTCTCTTTTCCGTTTTCCTTTATTCAAAGTGGATTTTGAGGAAATAGATTCTAAATATATACAAATTCAAACTGTTAAAGAAGATGG
>JBCEWC010016970.1:0-12781 GCA_038996855.1 Solanum aculeatissimum
AGTCACAAGCCCCTAAACCCTTAGAGCTTATGTGCTACATGTTTTAGCTTCCGCGTTTCTGAACCGATGATGAGTGTGATGATGCTATAATGGCTTAATCGAGGGTCTTCGGGTCCTCTTTCGGTATGTTACATCTAGGCCCCCTATCCGGGTCGTGACACCATCACTATCTCTTGTAACCAGATTAACTAGATGTTGGTACGTCAAGGGAATGCAAGAGATATATAGAGAGGATGTCCAGTAGGATGAAGGGGCCGACAGATCAGGACCATTTTTGAGGAGTCGAGGATAGTCTCTTTTAGGTTTGATAGTGCAAGGATGCTTTGTGACACCATGACACGTTATATCTTTGACTAGTTAGCAACACCATCGAGGAATTATTCCCTGGTGCTGGTTTGAGAGTTCTATGTATTATATTCTACGAGTATCCCTGAGGTGATGCTGAAGCTGGAAAAGGCCCTCTAATAACCTCAGATTAACCCAGATGATTGTGTGTGGAGTTCCAATAGATATTTTAGGGACCACCATCTGCAAGTTATTATTTAATCCTATATGCCAAGCCTCTATGAAATCATATGAGTTTGAGTATAGATTAGGGCTAGAACGGGACAGGATATTGATGAGAAATGCATCCTGAACGTCTTGAGATGAGATGGATTGTTAGCCATATAGTTGAGCAAGGCCAGAAGGTAGATTGGGTATCTAGTTTTGCGTCTATTGTAAAGGCCTCACTCAACTTTATGGGAAAATTTTGTTGCGCGATTGTGCATACACGGTTCTTGCTGACCCAAGCTGATAATATCCAATGGAATATCTCACAGTTCTAGTTGCCAACATTATTGTTAGATATGATATTGATTTCACTTAGTGTATTGTCAAGGAGATATACGAGCACGCTTTGTGGAGGTCCACTTTAATCCCGTTCACCTGTTTGGTGCGCTGACTATGTAGAGAGGCAGGGGAATAAATCTTGCCCAATATGGATGCAATGATAGAGGTTTAGAGTACTCTTGATGCTAGCCTGATCAAAGTCGATGAGAATCCAATGGCTATACGACGAGTACCACAGACTATATCCCGACTACTAGAGATGTTCGTTGAGGCTCCACATCTTGAGGACACTATCACCACTTTTATTACTACTACTGAGCTCGAGAGGCCCCAACAGACTAACATTTAGAGGGAGATGGGGCCCACTACTACTACTTCCACTGTACCAAATACCATACCTATACGTCGTCAAACTACAGGCATAGTCTATGTGTCTGCGAAGTCTATTCAAGCTTTGGTACAGAGATAGGTTTGCACTGAGTCCTAGTTGACTCACTTATTATAGCAAATTAGGCCTTGGATGCACAAGGCCATATTTGAGTTTGAGGAGCGCATGCAAGGGCACTTTTAGGATGAATTTAAGGAGAGATTTGCATCATTTCATGGACGTGTCGATGCATTTGAGAGGCATGTGGAGGAGAACCTCAAATCGAGTCAAACTCTAGACATTACAACCATCTAGATGGAGATATGTTAGCTCCATGATTGTATGAGCACAATGACTCCAACAACATTAATGATTCCTCTACCAGATGTTACTACAGAGGTGCAAGTTTTGTTTACTGATGATCCCCCTCCCTGCGCTTCTAGGAAGAGGCACCGTACTAGTCATGATGATCTTAATATTGGTGAGAGGCTGTAAGGCTGGAGAGTGAGTAGATGGATGTTGCTAAATGAGCCTCTATTGAAGATAAGATGGTTTGGCTTGCACAAGATCAGGAGAGTGTAAGGGGGTGTTGGACATTCATAACATGCCTCCACAGTAGTATAGACCACCCAGCAGGTTGAAAGGGGTGAGCTACAGACTGACATCGGCAATTAGGCGCCTATGTATGTTTCTTTTTGACCCCTATGTTATCTTTTGTTTGATTTTTGTTGCATTAAGGACAATGCAAGGATTTTTCGATGGGGGTGTGGGTAGTTATAGTCATCGGAGAAGTCTGAGTAACCAAGGCCTATATCTACTCTAATTTTTTAGTTCGTAGTCTTTTTTTCCTGTGTTCTCTTCCTAAGGACATTTAATTTTATTGAATCAGCATTTTTATGATGTATAAGTAGTACTTGTAGAACATTGTATTGATATCACTGGCATATGTTAGTTTATACTAAAAAATGATGCCTCTTTGTTTTTGAGATTGATGATGTGTTGTTAGGTAGTTTTGATAACAACCATGCTGGATCAGTTGATAGTGTTTGTTCTGATAAGATAGGGTTAATTGTAATAAAAAGCATGATATGAGAGTCTATATTGACAATGTATTCGGTGCCAAGTGTGTGTGAGAATTACTACATGATTCTTATATTGTGTGTCAATCAAGGACTTGCCCTATTACTCTGACTGAGACTGTAGGCTAGTTGGTTAGGAAAAGATCATAGGCCATTTTTTCATATTAGTCCACTTAGCCCAAAATAACCAACCAAATACATCATGTATCCCTTGATCCTATTGTTTGAGCCTTACATATACCCTTTCTTTGTAAATATTTGCGTAACCAAACTTTTTTGTTGGTGTAATCTTGAAATTCGCCCTGGTCCCTCCTTGAATATTGTACACCTCGACTCAGGCTAAAAGCCTAAGTTGAGGGTGGATACCAAAAGTGGCCCTAGTTTATAGGTTTAATATTGTGCATCTTAACTCATACCAAAAGCTTAAGTTAAGGGTGGTTATTGCAAAGCAATCACAACAAAATAGGGAAGGAACCATAGTAATACAATAAAAATGGTAAAATATGAAGTGGGTGTGAGAAAAATAGATAAATGCCAAAAAGGTGAACTGAAAAGAAAAAATTGAGAAAACTGAAAGGCAATGAGCTAAAAAGTAGAATAAATGCCCACGAAAGTGTTTGAAATAGGAAAAAGGGAACAATAAGTTAAATGACCAGTGTTGGTAAGGAAAAAGTATGAAATAACGCAATGTCAAAGAGGGTCATTAGTCACTATGATACAAAAATATCATACCATGCCTCGAGCCTACGTTACAAGCCAAGAAACTCTTATAGTGCTCCTAGTTCAACTAGTCGAACGTCGTCATCGTCATGAATATAAAGGCAAGCTTATGGTATTGTGCACAGTGTTTGAATTTTAGTTGTGAGTTTGAGTGTTTTGGTCAGTCCCAAGTGTTGAATATAAACATATTAATTTGAGTATGAAATAAGACTTTTTTTTGTGAGGTCACTTGAATCACATTATTAACTATGGACCATCCTGCTGATTGTTGCTTATGTACATTGCCTTGTTTTTCACAACTACTCTATCATGTATTGATCCGCTTGAGTTTGTTTCATAATGATCTTGATATGCACTGATGGTTTGACTAGGTATTTGTGATTGACTGAGATATGATGTATGCCATGGGATTGAGGTCTATGTGCTTGTTGTACTGATTATGTTAGATTGAGTCTGTCGCTTAAGGACATACAACAATTTTAAGTTGAAGATGTTGATGTACCACAAAAATATGGTACTTTTAATGGTTTAAACTTAGAATTTTATTCGTTCTCGAAGCGATGCTAGTAGTTTTTATGTGTTTTTATGTTGATTTTGCAGGATTATAAGAGTCAGGGAGTTTTGTGCTAACTTGGATAGATTACATCATTTTGAGGGTTTACGAGACTATCTTCGGTCCGTGGTTTATTCCATGACCCATAGATGGGTTTTGTAAGTCATTCTACGGTCCGTACATCAATTCATAGTTTGAGGCCCAAAGAATATGCATAGTTGTTGAAAGTTACCAAACGAAGGCTTTTATCAGTAATAAGTCAACTAACAGTCTGAAGGAAGCAATTCGTACATTGAAGGCGATATTTGAAGAATGTAGTCTACGAGGTCACCTATGGGCCGTGAAGTCATCTACGACCCATAACTATGTTCGTGAAAAGCCTCGATTCTAGTTTTCCTATTCCATTTAGGATTTGATTTTCTTTTATTACAAATAGGTTTATTAGGTCTTTTTAGACGTACAAAAATTTAGACTTGATATTATTACTTTTTTTAAGCGTGTTCTTGGAGATTTCATGTGGACAACTTGTGATTTTATCTTTGGGTTATAATATTGTGATTTACGTGAAGACTTTATATTTTTTGTTCTTCAATTCTTTGTTGTAAGTGTTTAATTATGCAATACCATAACATGATTCTTTCATGTACAACGAATATGAATAGCTAAATCAACAACTAGGGTTTAAACTATGAAGAACTAATAAAGTAAAAACTATACAATTTGTAATCCTTGGGAAGTGTGGATGCATGTATTATTTATCTCTTCTCTTTGAAAGCTTTTTAACAGTTGCAAACATTAGAACTCGCCTTATTATTACTTGTTGGATCAAGGGGTAAAGAATGGGGAAAAGTATAAATAACAGGATCAGCGTGAGCATATTCATCTAATCAACGTGAACAGACCAAGGGATGGTTATACTGGGACAAGGTAAGGGTTAGTAATGAGACACCCATAAACAGACCAAGTTGCATGGTGAAATTTGCCTAGTTATGCTACCAAGGGATTAGGTGAACATAACTTACTAGTTCTGCATGCGACATACTAGAAAATGTTACAATTATTAGGTTTACTGCATGAGGAATTTATGGGGTACACAATACCCTAGTTATATCTCTCATTGAATTTACAACATTTGCATTGACTATTTGATCTTAGTTTAGGTTTAATCATTGTTCTTACATCAACCCCCCTACCCCTGCCATTTGGGAAGTAAGTTGATAATTCAACTTAATTGCTTTAATTACTCCAAGTCTATACCTTATTCCTCGTGGAATCGACCCTAACCATTGTTAGGTTCTATATTTGAATAACAATTTCTGATACCTTAATTAGGAGGTATAGTTTGGGAGTGATCAGTGATAAGTTGGTATGAGAGCCTTAGGTTTACTAGTCTCATCTGTACAGAGTTGCCGTCTAGTAGAGTCTTATGGATAGGTGTGGAGACGTCCATGACTCATCTTCAGGAAGCTATGGGATACTGAGTAAACTCTTTGTCTTTGATTCTGTTCGTGCAGTACTGTTTGTCGATTTCATGGAATCTAATCGTTTCACTCTTTCACAGATATGCCACGTAGGTGTCGGTCTCTGGGTAGAGGAAGGGGTGTGCCTTCAGCTTCCAACAGGGAGTAGCCCCTAGATCTTATTGAGTATCGATAGGATGCCCCAGCTCCCCCACAGTTGGAGGCAACGGTTCCCCCACAGCAAAAGGTGTCAGTTCCCCCATAACCCCCAATCACTTTTGTAATTACACCTGAGGTGCAGACCGCTATTGGATGGTTACTAGTTGCACTTGGGTGCATTTAACAGGGCCCGACATCGGCCTAGTTCCTCCAATATAGCCTCTAGTATAGGCCTCAATAGAGCACGCCACACTAGAGGCTCCGGTTGTATAACTAAAAGGAGCTATACCTTTCCAAGATCAGCGGGTGCTTGGGTATTTTCATTGATTGACTCTATCAAAGTAATCAGGGTTGACTAGAGAAGATGCTCATGAGTTTTTGACATCCTGTAGAGAGAGGTTGTTAAGATTGAGGCTATTAAAGTGCAGAGGCACAACATTTAAAGGCTATAAGTTCGACGGGCCATCTAGATAGTGGTAGCAGACTTTCAGGAATACTAAAGCAGTCGATGCACCGCCTGTGACTTAGATAGAGTTTTCTGATGCATTCATGACTAGAGTTTTTTCCATGAGCCTTAAAGATGTGCTTCGTGAGCTATTAGATCATCTAAAGTAGGGCACAATGATATTGTCCAGTATGATGTGAGGTTTTGAGAGCTCTGCAGGTATGCCATAACTACTTTAATGACTGAGAAGGAGCAAATTTGTTGCTTTATACGTTAATCGAGATGACAACATAGGATTGACACACATTTTCTAGTGACTTCGGGACGATCATACTTAGATATAGTTGATCACTTCTGTTCTATTAAGTAGTTCAATTATGACGTAGAATGGGGCAATGATAAATATTCTTGGTGTGAGGGATGTTTTAATGGATCTCAATCTAGATTAAGGGGGTAAAGTAATAGACCATTACTGAGACTTCAGTAGGGTCAGTCTAGCATCCCATTCCAAGTGTCCTTGTATAATACTAAGAGTGGTTGTCAAGGTTCAAATACTATTAGCCAAGTGGATCTTCCCTTTCTCCCTAACACAGATAGAGGGATAATGACACAATGGCAATGAGATAGGTAGGGTCATCCTATACTACTAGTCAGATAGGTTAGGTCAGTGCAACTGAGCTAGCAAATATTGATCCACTCAGGGTTATTTTGATTGTAGGGGTATTATATCACTAGTTCAGAGATTGTCTTGAGCTTAGGGTGATATACTTAGCTTCTCGAGCCACCAAATCAGCTCCCCCACCAGCTATTGGAGGCAGAGGACAGGATCACGGTCATAGAGGTGACCAATTTGAGTGCTAATATGATCAATAGAGTTCTACGCAAGGTTCCAAAGCCTTTGTTAGAGATGTTAGGGCTAGTGGTAGGGGCAAAGAAGAAGCAGAAGCCATCAGGGCCACTTCTACACAACTCTAGCTTGGTTAGAGGCAGAGGTTTCAAGTGAGGCGATCACAAGTACTATTACTTTTAGCCAGTTACCAACTTCAACTTTATTTGATCCCAGTTTTACATTTTCATATGCATTTGTTTACTTTGCTTTTTTTTTGGGATGTGAGTTCTAGACCTCTTCCACCCCTGATTCATGTATTGACTCGAGTGGGAGGTTCATTATTAGTGGATCAAGTATGCAAGTCATGTGTGGTTACTCTTCAGGGTTTTGATACATTGGCAAACTTGATATTGATGGATATCCTTGATTTTAATGTCACCCAGGGTATGGACTAGTTAGCTCCTCATCATGTTGTGCTAGATTGTTATGACAAAACTGCAACCTTGGTTGTACTTTGCATTTCTCCAGTACTACGACAGGGATTTGTTAGCCATGCACCGATTGGTGTTACTTCGTATAATCAGACCTAGAGGTTGATATCTACTGGTTATTTATCATACTTGGCTCATGTTCATGATGTGACAGCGGAGGTTCCTACTGTAGAGTTAGTACTAGTAGTTTGTGACTTTCCAGATATACTATTGTTCCACCAAATATGATATTTTTGATGCTTTAAACTTATAATTTGTCACAACCTGAGAGTAGGGCCTAGATGTGACATAGCGAAAGAGAACCCGAGAGTCCTCGATCAAGCCATCTTAGCATCATCACACACATCATCGATTCAAAAGCATGTAACATAATAAACAACATTTAAGTCTAAGGGATTCCAAGGCTTTGGACACAAGCTATGTGGATGTTGCAAAGAATGGGATAAACATGAATAACATAGCACATAGCAATTACGTTCTAAGGGGCGGGTAAGTATGACTGTAACGATCCAAAATTTTTTTAACTTCATAATGGTTGGTCAAGGTTAGTGTTGAACTTGTCATGGTTGAAATTTGGTAGCCATGGGTCACATTCAAGTGGTCGAATTCAATGGAATTGTTTTGGTGGAAAGTTGTAAGGTCGTTAGGAAGCACTATATTTTAAGAGAGCATATCTTTTGGTACAATCTGAACTGTAGGAGATGTTATAAATCAAATCGAAGCTCTTTGAGTTATCTTCGCAACTAAACTTGTTTCACTCAATTCAGAGTTCGGGTGTGAAAGTTATGGCCCTAGCAGTGAGATTGCATGTAATTGGAAGTATGCTGGAAAAGGGTTCCTGATTGGGGTCTGAGGGAGCGACCACATACCGTATGGTGGTTCACGGTCCGTGGTGGCTTCCGTGGGTTGGTCCAGTGTGATCCTAGGGGTTGGGAACCAAGCCATGAACCTCGTGTAACCCCACGGACCAATTCACGGTTCGTGTAAGCCTTCACGGCCCGTGAGGGGGTTGCGTGAAGTGATCCAGAGAGTTGGCCAAGGTTCAGGTCTGGACTCTGGACCAAGTGATGCTCCACGGACCAGTACACGGTCCATGTGTAGCTACACGGTCCGTGAGGCCCCTTGTGAGTTGGTCCAGAAAGTCCCCCGAAAGTTCGAGTCGAAGCCTAGACCAAGTGAGGTTTCACAGACGGGTTCATGGTCCGTGAGCCTCTGAAAGACCTGTGGGTGCCTTCCGTGAATCATGTTTTCTGTTTTCTAGTCCGTTTCATCAATGGTTAATTCATAATTTAATTTAATCCTATGCTCTTTTAATCCTTTCTAAGGTCTCCTAACTCCCCTAAATCAAACCCTAATCCCCTCTAATTCATTCTATCACTCTTTAATTCACTCCAAAATTCTCTGAATCCTCTTGACCTCCATTGATAAAAGCTTGAAGAAATTTGGGGAAAATCATCTTGGTTACAAAATCATCCAATTCTCTTAATTCCAAGGTATGTGGGAATATTCATGGATTTCCTTTCATCCATGAAGACCCAAGAACTCTCTTCTTTAAATTATGAATTAAAGCCTTCTTTAATTGTGGATTCTTTAAATTTTGAAGTATTTAATTAAATTGAGTTGTGGGCTGTAGAAATTAGGTGATTTAAAGTTGATTTAAGTTTGAATTCTATGAAGTTTCAATGGATTTGATGAAGGTCAAGTTTTGCATGTTCCCTTTACTCTTGAACTATGCATGGGTAGTATTTTAATAATGGTTTAAGTGTTGAATTAAGTTGAATTTCTTATGGACTACTCTTGATTTGAGTTTAAAGCATGAATTATAGTACCCATGCTATTCTCATTGTTAATCATGGGATTTTCATGCATGATTATAGATTTTTGAGAAGGTTTTGATGTGGGCTAAGTCCCAAACATGCTTATGATTATGATTTTGAACAAGTATGGGTTATGAAAAAAATGTGATCACATAATGTCTATGATATGGCTCTTTGAGCAACATGGGTGTTTACACTAATATAATATGATATGACATGCCAAGTATGGAGCTACTCTTATGCATGAAGTTTGACATGAAAGTGTATTTGGCTTTTTAGCCCACAAGGCATGATTATAAAATTTATTTCACTCTTGTTAAGTGTGTATAAGAGTAATGAAAGTTATTTGGCTTTTAAGGCCAAGTATGCATGGTTTGATATTCAAGTGTCAAGTTTTTGTTTCAAAAGCACGTATATGTATACGTATTCTTGTGGTATGATGACTTAGTACCGAGAAGGATTGGAGTAGTAAGTGGTCTATCCCCAAGGGTCCCACTCTGTTCTCGAAACTATGTGCCAACGTAGGTTTCTACCGAAATGGGAGGCTCGTAAGGTATGCTTTGATATGATATGATATGATATGATATGATAAGATATGCTATGTTATGTAAATCCTTCTGAAATGAGCGAGTCGTCAGGAAGGTGCCCATCACACCGAAATGGGAGGCCCACAAGGTGTTGTGTAGATTACCCTTGGTAAGTAATCTTCTTCAATCTGATGGGAGGCCTCATCGAGAAAGTTCATGTTGTAGCTCACATGAGTTTGGATGTCGATTATTGTTCCATCCCCTCTATACTATAAGCATTATGGTATTTTATGCATCATTGTTATCATGTCATATTGATATACTATCCTTTCTTATATTCTCTTTCTAGGTATGTGCCCTTGTCATCTAGGTCGCTTATAGGTTCATGTGCATATACATTTGCATGACCACATACTTAGTGCTTTATTGTGTTAACCCATACTCTTGTCTACATGTTCTAACCATGTAGGGACCGGTGACGACTTATATCCACCGTTGAACGACGAGTGACATTCTTGAAGCTTTTTCTTTGGGTGTGCCCTTTTTTCAAGGGCAATATCTACTTTTCTCTTCCTTGGATTGTTTTACTTTCTTCCTTTATGACTTGAGGGTGAGTCCGGATTATGTCGAGGCCCTACTCTATCTTATGTAAAAGCTACGTTGGACATGTTAGACTCATGCACGTTGTATATGTTTCTTGATGAGATTTTATGACTATTGAGATTTGGCTATGAGAATGATGTTTTGATTATGCTTATGACTATGTATGGACTAGTGAATGTTGGGAATGCGCTTATGTGGAAAGTCCCCTAACCCAGTATGCCCCTATAGCTTGAGTCCTACTTACCCGCCCCTTAGAAATATTTGTTATGTGTTTTGTGATCCATGTTCATCCCATTCTCGGCAACATCTCCATAGCTCGAGTCCAAAGCCCCATTTTTCCTAGAATTATATGCTATGTGTTTATTTTTCCACTCTTTTGAACCGATGATGTGTGTAATGATGTTATGATGGCTTGATCGAGGACTTTTGGGTTCTCCTTCACCATGTACCATTAAGGCCCACCTTCCGGGTCGTGACAAAGATGGTATCAAAGACCTAGGTTTGTAATTGATCCTCAAAGCCCAACATGCTACGTCTATTAGAGTCTTGTTCATAGGTGTGATGCGTACCATGCCTATGAACGGGAGGCTATGATGATATTTTAGGAATTTGCCTCATTTCATTATTTCCCTATGTTATGCTGTGAGTTATTACGATACATTCCCTAAACTCTGGTATTCTTGTCGCTCTTTCAGAACATACCTCCTAGAAGAGCTCTTTTCCCCCGTCAAGCCCCAGAATTTGAGGAACAAGCCCCTCAGGCACCGATAGAGGAAAATGTGTCTCATGTCGAGTTCAGAAATGTGGATTCTATGTTGGCCCAAGCAGTGGATAACCAAGCCAGGCCAGCTAATCCCACAATTGTTGGGACTTCGGCTTCTATGGTAAGGGATTTCACCTGGATGAATCCTCCAGAGTTCTTTGGCTCAAAGGTGGATGAAGATACTCAAGAGTTCATTGATGAACTCACTAAAGTGTTGACTATTATTGGTGTTAATTCTGAAGATAAGGCTGAGTTAGTTATATACCAACTGAAAGATGTGGCCTAGGTGTGGTATAATCAGTGGCTAGTTGAGAGGATGGTTGATGTCAAGGTTGGGTGGGAGGAGTTCAAAATGGCCTTCCTTGATCGGTTCTTTCCTCTTGATCTTAGAGAGGCCAAAATAACAGAGTTCATCAATCTTCGACACGGTGGTATGACTGTGAGAGATTATTCTCTCAAATTTACTAAGCTCTCTAAATATATTCCCATTCTTGTGTCTGACCCCCGTGCAAGAATGCACAAGTTTATTTCGGGTGTCTCGGAGTTGGTGGTAAAAATATATTCTACGGCCATGCTTATTCGGGATATGGACATCTCAAGACTGATGACCTATGCCGAGCAAATTGAAGGTGAAAAACTTAAGGAGAGAAGGGTAAATGAAGCTAAGAGAGCCCGGTTTGATGCTGGGTTCTCCAACTCTAGGGGTGGTGGTGGTTTTGGCCGGTTCCATTAAGGCCAAGGTTCCAATATGAGGGTTAGTAATCTAACAGTGCCTCCTCCTAAGGCCCAAGTTGGGGGTGGTCCCCGAATTCCTCGTTATGGTCAATGTGGAAAGCATCATATGGGCGATTGTAGAAGGGCTTCGGGTGCTTGCTTTAGATGTGGGGGTTTGGACCATAAGATTTTCGATTGTCCAAGGGATGCCAAGAAAGATCAAGTTTTCCTAGTAGTCAAGGGCCGCCGAAAGCTCCGGTTAGTGGTGCTGCTAGGAACAACCGATTTTATGCTCTTCATGCCCGACAAGAGGTGGAGGAAGCTCCTGACATCATGAATGGTATGTTAAAAGTCTTTGACTTTGATTCTTATGCTTTACATGATCTGGGTGCAAATTTATCCTTTATGACTCCTCTATTGGCTGTTAAATTTGGTTTGAGTCCCAAAACTCTAAGGAACATTATTCGGTGTATACTCTCATAGTTGAGTTTATTATTGCTCGAAAGGTTTATCGGGGTTATCTTGTCTCTGTGTTTCATAAAGAGTTTCTCGGTGACCTTGTAGAACTTGAGATGTATGATTTTGATGTTATTCTTGGGATGGATTGGTTGCATGCATTGTATGCCTCGGTGGATTGTAGGACTAGGGAAGTTAAATTTCAAGTCTCTAATGAACCTGTGGTTGGAATAGAAGGGTAGTGATTCCGTGGTTAAGGGTTGGTTTATTTCCTACCTCAAAGCCCGGAAGATGATTTGTAAGTGGTGCATTTATCACATTGTGCGGGTTAGAGTTATGGAGGGTGAGTCACCTAAGCTTGAATCAGTTCTGGTGGTTAATGAGTTTCCCGAGGACATGCCTGGTATTCCTCCAGATAGGGAAATAGATTTTGGCATAGATCTCCTTCTGGATACTCAACCTATTTCTATCCCTCCTTATCGTATGGCCCCGGCAAAGTTGAATAAATTGAAGGAGCAGTTAAAAGATTTGGTAGAAAAGGGTTATATTAGGCCACGTATCTCACCTTAGGGTGCTCCTATGTTGTTTGTGATGAAGAAGGATGGTTCATTTCGAATGTGTATTTATTATCGGTAATTGAACAAGGTGACCGTTAAGAATAGGTACCCATTACCTAGAATTGATGATTTGTTCAACCAACTTCAAGGAGCTACTCACTCCTTCAAAATAGATCTTTGTTTTGGTTATCACCAACTGAAGGTAAGGGAGTGTGATATTCCAAAAATGGCCTTTCAGACTAATTATGGTCACTTTAAGTTTGTGGTTATGTCATTTGGGTTGACCAATGCTTCAGTGGTGTTTATGTATCTCATGAATCAGGTGTTCAAACCATTCCTTGATAATTTTGTGGTGGTCTTCATTGATGACATCTTGATTTACTCCCGAAGTGAGCGGGAGCATATGGATC
>JBCEWC010016971.1:0-12779 GCA_038996855.1 Solanum aculeatissimum
TTTATACTAGACCATAACCTCCATGGTCAACTCATGCTTAATTTTCATAGACAAAAGTAATGCATAAGATAGACTTGAAATATATAATCATATTTAATATTCATTAAAATCATACTATTTCACAAAAGAAAAGTTGGACTCCATGGGTGAAAGAACCCATTGATGAAACCCACATACCTTGATTTGGAGAATTCTTTGCTGAAGATTGGAATGGAGACTTGGAGCTTGAGATTGATCCTTGGAATCAAAGATTAGAATTTGAGATCCTTGAATTTGTTTGAGAAGTTTGGTGAAGTGTTGGAAAGGTTTTGGAGAGAGTTTTGGGAATGTTCTTGAGTAATATGAAGTTAAAATGACTAAGTATGGGACATATCCCTATATGTAAAACGTCTCCAACACTTAGAAAAAAAAATGACGCCTATGAACAGTAATTTTACATTCTGGAAATTGCATTTCCTGCACGGACAGATTTTACGAAAATGGGCATAACTTTTTGGTCCGAACTCCAAATGAGGTGAAACGCAATACGTTGGGTAGCTAACTCAAAAGGCTTTCCATGGATATATTAAGGGCCACTCAGTTATATGTGTGCTAAGGGATATGACCCTCCACAGTATACCATCGAAAAACGCTTCACTTGGAAATTTCGAATTTTGATACGGTCGTTCTAAAATTCGGGTGAGACCCATTTCCCACTCCATTTGACTCCCTAAACAAGAATATGAAGTCAGATTTTCGAAAAATGAAACAGATTTTTAGATATAGCTAAAACAAGTTTCTGGTAACTTCCGAAGCACATTTTTACGAACTTTTTGGGTCGTTTCAATACCATAAAGAACTCGTATTAAATTTCATTAACATAATGAAATTCAACATTTTTATTCTTGGGGTACAGAATTCTAAGTTAGACAAATTTGGCAGCTAAGTCACTAGAACAACCAAGTACTAAACCAACCTCATTCACCTCTGCTAATTACAAAAAACTTTATTTCCCCCAGCAGTCCTCCTGCCCCTGGTTCCTCTTTCTTTCCATTATAAATCAATATCCACAGCTGAAACGCTTGTAAATCCAAGGATAAGCATCAAAATGCGCTTTACCAAATCCAAGTGTACACAAGACATTTCCCCAGATCCAGAGGAGGATAATAATAATGACATTAATAATAATACTTGCATACATTTACTCTCAAGCCTCCAGATTGAGGTCTTTGTGAGTGTAGACAATTTCTTTATCACCATCAACAACTTGTCCAGATCCCCTTGCAAGCCTACAAAATAAAAGATTGTACCACTACGTCAGTGTTCGAATTAATTTTCACTCAAAGGGCAAAACGGAAGTTCCAGGATCTTCTTATGTGATAAAAGCAGAAAATGATAATGTCAGTTAGGCTTCCAAACCAAGTAGAAACTAAAATTTTGCGTCTCTGTATGGCACCTAGAAACCTACTAAAATCACCTATTAACTCAAATAGCTATATGATCATATACCTATTGATTTCTTCGGACTAAACATCCTCAAAAAATCTTGCTATCACAAAGGAATGAATCAATCAACAATCATAAGACTTATAGTAATACAACCACACAACCAAACCTTCAGTGAGTAATGCTATCAAGAATCAAGAACTAATAAAAAATGTAAAGCTCCATAAACCTAACTGGTTAGTTTAGAGAACTGGAAGAAACAATTTGAGAACACTGACTATTTATTTCTAGTAAAAGAAGATTACCAAGATGTTGTTGCATGTACAGAAAAGATGGAAGACATTCTGTAGGACTAGCGGTTTAACTGAAATGACATTAATGCAAAGAGAATAAGCAAACGATGTTTTTCTCCTCAAGGCAATGTCTCGAGTGGAGTTCCCAGATAACTTGTATTGAATGCAGTATAATCACCAGAAATAGTAGTCATTTGACACATATTCAAAGAGTTAATAGCACAATACCATCTAGTTGTCAGCAATCCCTCCACTCCAACTGGACCACGAGCATGAATGCGACTTGTACTAATCCCCACCTATTCAGCCAAAAACAATGTTATTTTGCACTGCAAAACAAAGATAGCAACATACAATCTGAATCTACAGGTCACTTTTATACCTCTGCACCAAGTCCAAAGCGGAACCCATCACTAAATCTTGTGCTTGCATTATGAAGTACAGCAGCACTGAAAAGTGAACATTATCTCAAGAAGATCAAATATCATTTAAAATGTTTCTCACATTAACAGCTGACATGAATAGCAAGACGTGTGGTCTTGGAAACTTGTGAAATCCTAGAGGTCATAGTATATAATGTTTCAGTAAACTACACGTGCAAGAGGTTGAATGAAAAACATACTGAGGAATATCAAAATAAAGTAGGCAGTGGCATGCATGTATACCTGTCAACTTGACGTAAAAACAGTTCAGCAACTTCTTTGTCTTCAGTAATGATGCTATCAGTGTGAGCACTGTCAATGAGTGAGGTACACATAATCATTTTGCATAAAAGAGATATTCAAATAATATATACATTGAAATGACATATACAACATCCTTAAAGATTGAATAGTTATAAGAAATGTAACTTGCCTTCCATGACGATGTATGTGATCTATTGCACTATTCACATCTTCAACAATTTCCACAGTGCAAGCCAGTGCACCATATTCATGATGGAAGGAATTTGCTTCAGGAATATTAAGCACAGAGCTTGCTTTAGGTCCACCAAACAAAGAAACACCTGCTTATGATGCAAACATCATTTTACATATCTTCACATCTACTAAATGTGCTTTCCGGCAAAACTATCGGACAAAATGCTAACATTTGGTATATCTTTAAAGAGATAATAGGAAAAAAACACATGAACTATCACTTTTTCCTGAGCTTCACACCCTAATCTTCAATTGTTCCCTTTTCCTACCTTAACTATCACCATCTATGTATTAAACAGCGGAACAACTGATAGTTGGCCTAGACAGCTTCGAGCTGTGTTTTAATACAATAGATGGTAATAGTTATGGTAAGAAAAAGGAACAACTGATAGTTGGGGTATGAACCTCGCCAAAAAGTGGTAGTTCAAGTGTGTGTTTTTACCATTAACTCATTCTTAAAACACAGACCTACTTGTATGCTGGTGAAAGATATAGCTTGAATTCATGCTTGTGTGTGGTTAAAATCTATAGGATTACTAGCAATTCACAGCTAAAGATTTATAGGAAAAATACTATTATCTGAAAAATACTGCCAGGGAAAAAAACATCATAACGCCAGTTTACAGTTTCAACTGAGAATGCAAGACCACAAAAGTATAATTATCAAAATCCTTCAAAGACTGGTCAAATAAAGTGCGAAGAAAATTCTACTTAAAAACAATAAATAGCAAATTCAGTAATATATAAATTTCATGTCATGTTGGTGAAAGTTGGACTGACAGATGATAGCCATAAACATATGTACAAAACCGAAATATTTTGGGAATCTTTAGTTTGTACAGTGAGATTAAGAGGATTTCTAGTTTTATAGAAACCCTAACTTAACAAAAAGAGTTGACTTACTAGGCATTGGAATGAAATTAACGTAAATAAATCAGAGTAGATAAAGAGGATTCATATAGCAGACTGTTCATTATATTAACCTCAATATAGTAGAGTAGAAACACAGGATTCATATATTTGACAGCTCATGAATGCATATGATAATCATGAGTGTCTCCAACAATTTGGGATGGGATGAGTTGATCAATTGAACTATGGACAACAGAGATCCAAACATCCTAAGCTAAAAGTTGAAATACTTGAACCAAAGATGACATGAAACTACATAGAGAATTACAACAGTGAGAAGCATTTTGAAACATACAAAGGCGAAGAAAAAAATGCCTTGAAATGAGATTAGAAAATAAATAAAGGATGGGCTCTAAGAGGCATGACAAAGGATTGATTGGTTTTGTATGCGTAAAATATAGGTTTAAACACGGAAAATTAGAAGAATGGCCACATCATACTAAACAATGAATCAGACACAATGCACATTATGTAAACACACAAAATAGATGAGATTTAATAATAACAGCCACTTAAAGCAGGATAAGGAACACAGAGAAGTAACTAGTTATAAAATAACCATCAAGAAAACATGTCATTACCACACTTACCTTCAGATTCTTTATTACATGCTTAAAGCTAAGCGGTCAAACAGAGCTCATTTAGAAACTTAAATCTATAAATAGTCTGCAGAAGAAGCCTCACCTTTTTCTTGAAGTTCAAGAATCAGGTCATTAAGACCTCCAGTTTGCACCAGATTCTTATGAACTAGAAGCGTTTCCTAAAAAAAAAAAAGAAGTAATTAAGCAAATGATGTTAAAGATATGTCTTACATCATTGATACTGGACATTGTATCAGGACAAAGAATTACAAGTTACCATTGCATTGCAGGCTGCTGGATAATCTGTTTTTGCATCCAACACAATACGTTTGGCCATATCCAAGTCAGCAGACTTATCAATGAAAACGTGGCAAATACCATCTGGAAGAAAACGTGGCAAACACCATTTTAGCACATTTACTGCCATAGAGCAAATTGTGCATATAGCATGTAAAAGTTATAAATAATTGTGATAAGATATAATTACCAGCATGGCCAAGAACAGGAATTTTTGTTGCAGCTTTAATTTGGGAAACAAGTTTATTGCTGCCTCTTGGTATAACAAGATCAATCACATCATCAAGCTGGGGCAGAGGAAAAAAATTATCAGCGCCAAACTCTTATCTCATGTACACTTCCATTCAATTTATACAAATGTACCTTAAGCAATTCAGGGATCTCTTCTCTAGAAGTCACTAACCCAATAAGCCTTTCGCCAACACTCGGAGGAATGGATGAGGTAATCACCTGATATAAAAGAAGGAAACCAGAAAAGGGAAGTAGAATAGGTGAAAAGATGTACGTTACCAAGTGGCTGTTGGAACACCATGGAAAAATAGTCTGAGAAATATTATATTCTCAATTGAACCTTGTGTAAAATTGCATTTGATCTTTTAGCCTCCTTCCCTCCTTTCAACAAGAGGCCATTCCCACTTCGTACAGCTAGAGAAGCTATCTGCTCCACAAAATAGTGTATAAGAGTTTGTGAACTAGTGAAGAAATAAACCAAGGATAGACAATTCAAGCATGTATTGGCTCCAATAAAATGGACCATAGCCTCACCCTCTAGTTTTTAGAAAAAGACAAACTGTTGCACAAGTACCATGAATATCCAACCGCTCTTGCTTCTTTTTTTTTCCCTTTTTGATAGGTTTTTGTAGTTTAAAAAAGAACCATTCTACAAGGGAAGTATGTAACTAGCATGCAGTAGAACTTCCAGATAAAAAAAGGGAAATTTTTTCCAGCCCTGCTTACCTGTACCAATGCATCAGGTCGTGACTCAAATATAATCAGGAGAACGCCCAATGGAGATGATGTTTTCTCCAATATGATTCCATCGGCAAGCTGGATAAGGCGACAACATTCCAGAAATCAAGATCACATCCAAGAATGAAATCAATGATCAAGTTTTCTAGCCATAAATGGATGCTCTTTTATCAGTATTCCCTAAAATTCCAACTTGACCAAGATTTTCCATGGTTAAAGATACAACAGAGTAAAAAAATAGTTGTCTATACCATTTGATATCCATAAAACAACATTGTTACCATTTTCAGATTTACAATACAAATAGTGACAAAGACCCAGAGGACTAAGGAAATAAAGTTTCTTGCTAATGTTATCCATAATTACTTTTACGCTGCCTTTAAGCAACAAAAATGCACTTAAAGTGCATGAAAGCCACTGCCTGGATTCCATTCAAGAAGTCCTCCATTAAGAAAATGGAATAGATTGAAGAATGAGACAGATACTATTTGCTACAAATTGCTTCTAGTCTTTTGGCTGCGGAACTTCTGCTCCAAGGGGAAGATAAAGATACACTCTCTTCACCCACTTTCTGACATATCTATTAGCCTATCCATTATATTGTCTGATCCACCACATTTTCCAGGGATTCAGAAAGTTATTTTACAAGAAGCCATTTCAAAAGATTCCTCTGCAAACTGATCTTTGTTCCTAATCTCAGTAAAAGCAATCTTATTGTATAAATATTTATATCTGGTTACTCACCTCCTCATTTAGCAGGTCAAAGAGATAAAGTTGAAAGTCCCGAGGTAGTGTCCGAAAAGCAAGATTCTTACCTCCGTCCTCTTTAAAATGCGGCCAACTGGCTCATCCATGCTAGCAAGCACACGCACTGAGTTTGCAAGACTTGAAATCTATAATTAGTTTCAGCAAGAGTACTAAAATAAGTACGTGAACATGCAGTGAAAATAATTTATACGAAACTATCCACCATAAGTGAGCAATATCATACTTTTCCTGGCTTCAAAGCTAACCGAGATATCAAAGCCTTCTCATATCCAGCTTGTTGAGCAGCAGCCACATCAGCTTCGTTTTCAGCCAGGATTTCCTCTTCTTTTGCTTCCAGTGCATCAGCTATATCTAGCAAAATTTTACTCCTTTCTTGTGAAGAGAGGGCCTGAAATTAAAAGAAGAAATAGTTAGTAGCCACATCCATGCAGCTCTACTGCAATTTATTATATTTAGATGTCCTCAAGATATGATACCTGAAGCCGCCTGGCACATTCCCTTGCAGAAACTGCCATCTCTCGAGCATCAACATCTCCTGTTGATGCCCATTTAATGGCTTCACGATGAAAGAGAGTGCCAACACGTTCTCCATCTAATGCTTTAATGATATTATTGTTGGCGAAGCCACTTGATCCACAAGGAGAAAGAGAGAGAAGCAATCAACCAGAGTTCACATATAGGGAGCAACACAAGTGGTGAGCAACCAAAACATTACATGAATATGTTGACGAGTAACGCTTTGCTAGATGCAACATGCTTACATCAGTTACTGATTTGTGTTCATTTTCAACTGAACGACTCATGTGATTACAAGCATCTTGTTCTGCTCTCACCTTTAAAAACTCATTAGGCGTATTAATGGAACTGGATAAATCTCTTCATAAATTTGTTAAATTACTAGCTAATCTTTGTGAGTTTTGATGCAAAGGTGGATCTATAATATTAATATGGTTTCAATAGAACCAATCATGTTTGGCATAGACAATAGAAACATATAAAGATTAGCTCAAATGGCACACAAATTTACTCTCAACTTTTATCACTCCCAAAACTGAGGATTAGACTTGCAAAATCCAAGTATTAGAAAAATATCCACCCAGGAACTACAAAGTTGGAACTAGAAAATACCAACTGATGGTTTTACAAGATGAGGAGGTGCTTTTACCACTTCTATAATCAGCAGATTCTGGATACTCCACACGTGCAGAAGATGAAGCTAGTGGAGACGAGGATGCTCAGATGGATGTGCAAGGATAAAAGGAGAGACAAGATTATGAACAAAGTTATACATGACAAGGTGGCATGGCCTATGTGGAGAACAAGATAAGGGAAGCAAAGTTGAGGTGGCTCAGCTATGTGAAGAAGATGTGCGCAGAGACACCAGTAAGGAGGTGTATGAGTTTGGACATAGCAGGTCATAATTGAGTCATTGAGGTAGAGGTAAGCCAAAGAAGAATTAGAGGAGGTGATTAGACATGACATTTACACATCTTCAATTGGCTGAGCGTGTGACCCTAGATAGGAAGGTTTGGAGGTTGAGGATTAGAATAGAAGAGCCAATAAGTAGCCATGTGTTGTGAATAATAGCACTTATATGAGAAGATGCAGGGACTTAGTCTACTTTTCTCAGCCTCTCCTTATTTAGTGGTCTTACCTAGTATTCACATAGTATCTTCAAATTTACTACTACTTATTATTTCATTTGCTTTGCTTGTCTTGTTATTTTGTCGTCGTTATTTTTCCTTCTATCCTGCTTTGATTATGTTTCTTTTGAGCCGAGGATATATCAAAAATAACATCTCTACCTTGCAAAGTAGGGGGTCAAGGTCTGCATACATCCTACTGCCCCTTCTCAGACCCCATTTGTGAGATTGTGCTTGGGTATGCTATTGTGTATACTTTTTAGATAAATGAAAAAAAAAAATATTGGTTCAAAAGATAATATTTTTACTTTGCTAGGATTTTCAAAAAGTACTTTGAAGCCATTAAATTTCAATCCTAGATCCATCTGATTTGATGGCAGTATCATCTTTTCCATGGTACAATGGCAACCGGAAATTTGTCCATCTTATTAGCAATTAATGCAACCATTTCAATTATTTTACTTTTTTGTCAATGCATCAACCAGAAGTTAGGAACACTGTAGAACCTCTTAAACACCTCTACTTGCCCAAAAGAGAAATTTTAAAGCTTTCTGCCATCAAATTACAACCTTGGATCATGAATTTTAGGATCAATCAATGCATATCCATAAAACACCATAGCAGCTACCACTCAAATGCGCAAGCTTATATACCCCAATTGAAAGCTAAAAGTTAAATTAAGGTACATAGAGTTCATTGGTCAGACTTTTGTAAGTGCTAGTACCATACCTAGTTATCACAACGGGAATGCCAGCATAAGCTGCATACACAGCAGCTTTTACCTTGGCAGTCATGCCCCCTCTTCCAACTCTAGACTTGTCTCCAAAAGTAATCAATCCCTCATGCTTCTCCTTAACGTATGTATGAATTAGCTCTGACTGTGGATCGCTTGGAGGACCAGTATAAAGACCTTCTACATCACTCAACAAAACAAGAAGATCAGCTTTTAGCTCCAAAGCCAATAGAGCTGCCAAACTGTCATTATCCCAAAAGATTCCAGAAGAATCCTGCAAGGAGAGCTAAAACTGTCATTATTAAGACAAACATGAACCTAGGAAAAAAAGGAAATATCCTAAAAAAACATAATTTATGGATACTAGCTAAAAGTTGAAAATCAAATAACGTCAAATAAAAGCTGAAGATCAAATAAAATCAACATGATATTTTGGACCATAATTTAAAAGAAAATAATTTAATAGAATGGTTCATGAGGCCCGAATAATAAAGTAAAAAACATCCAAATAAAGAGAACACATGTAACTCATGGTCTCAGATATATCAACGATCAAGCAGGTTCCAAGGAATTCATATTTGAAACAGTTGCATAAACATTTCTCAAGAATTAAAGAGTTACACTCTTGGTTGGTCGGTCATAGACACAAGCTTGCAAGTCTCTTTTATTCTCATAAACATCATTATTGAACTATTTGCGAAGGAACTCTTACAGGAAGCACCAGCTACAGCAAGTACAGTATAAAAACAAGAGAAATGATACCTCATAAGGAGCTTTCCGCGTGCTGATGGCATCGTTCTCATTGAATATAGGTACAACTTTTAGACAGAGCAATGAGTTTACAGTTTCATTGAGTTGTCTCCTAAAGTCTGGATCTCTAAAGTCATTATCAGTCACCATAAGTTGAGCTGATGTTACATCCAACTGTATAATGGTAAGAAACGAAGTGCGAAGGTCATTAAACAATCCTTGAGCAAAAAGGAATGACTCCGACAAACAAAATGAAGGTATTAGAGCGTATAAATATACACAGAAGTTCCAAAAACCAAGCTTTTACCTGACTGAACAACGTATCATACAGAGCCATGAGGCCATTCTGACCTACAGCCGCACAAGCTTTGCCATCAAGATCACCTTGAGGCTTTTGAAGGTCCGCAAAGCTGAAAATATGGAGACTTTCCAAGGATTAGTAAATATACTTTTGAGGAAACCTAGACATCAACAAACTAGACTTTACTGATTAGCATGCACAATATTGAATTTGCCTAAGGCAAGTTTCGCAATGAACTCCTCTCGAGTTCAACCAGTAGCCGTGGAATGTTACAAGGCCCAATTAGCTATTTAATACATAGATAAATAGCGTTTGAAATGTACAAGAATGAAAAAGACATACTTGATATTTTAAAGTAGTATCTCATAAATGCCAAAATGTAAAATATTATCTTTTGCTTCTTGCTGACAAGGATAATATTTAATAATACAAAAAATCAGATACAAATAGCCTGCCTCTCTATCTCTATGAGGTAGTGGTAAGATCTGTGTACACTGTACCCTCCCCAGACCCCACTTTGTGAAATTCCACTGGCTATGTTGTTGTTGTACACAAAATCAGATATAAAACATTCTGGTGTCTACTCTGGTGATGTTTTGTCCATAATTTAGGTAGCCAACGCAATACAGTTCTTTATAATCAGAACATTTTTAGTATAATAGGCAAAGATGATCAGAAGTTTGTTGTTAGCACTTTTGTAAGAAGTCCTCATTCACCCATAACATTAGCCATACAATACTTTCTAATGATGCAAAAAGTTTTATTGAACTCAAAAGGGTTTACAGCTATTTGAGTAGGAATTTAGAATGCAAAGAGCACATCTTTTAGTCAGCAAGAACAAAGCGGAAACCTGCTGTTAATGAGTTTCCTATATCGAAGCCGCTGACGGCCAACACCAACGGCACCTGAGGTCACCAAAATAACTTCAAAGCCTTGAGAGGTAAGTTCCCGAATCTGTAAGTAGTTTATGAGAAAACATAGTAACATCTGATGCAAAGAAACTGTTTAATCCATATGGTGGAAATTGGGCAAGCATAAGATTCACCTGCTCACACAGTGATCCCATTCTTCCAAGTGCTAACCTTCCATCACCTCTGGTCACGACAGCAGTTCCAACCTTTTGGAAAAGACATAATAAATTATTACAAAGAGAAGTATATGTAATAACAATAGAGGCTAAAAAAAGCACAAAAATGGTACACCAAACATGTAATATCTTGGACCTGAAGTGTGTGAAATTCAAGGTTGAAATAACAGCAGAGACAAAAAAAGGGTACACCAAACATGCAATATCTTGAACCCAAGAGCTAACCGTCAATGAAGTGTGCGAAATTCAAGGTTGAAATAACAGCAGAGACAAAAAATGGTACACCAAACATGTAATATCTTGGACCCGAGAGAGCTAGCCGTCAATGAAGTGTGCCAAATTCAAGGTTGAAATAACAGCAGAGACAAAAAATGGTACTGCCTCGGTTTCAAAAAGACCTTTCAATTCTGTGTAAAATGTCTTTAAAACTAAAACTAAAATGTTGGCAAAAAGAAAAAGTATCATGAGACTAAAAAGGAAAAGGATGTCATTGTTTGAAGAGAGTGTGTATATGATTTTTTTATAATGGGAATAAACCGAGAAACCTAGCAGGTAACGACGCTCAAGAAACCAAATTTATCAAAAGGAAAAAATGATCCGCAGAAGGAAAGGAAATCACGACTCTTTTTCCAATCTATGAAAGAAAAACAGCAACAAATGAATAGCCAGTATTAGTGAAGAGTAGCAATTCATGAGACATGCAAATTCAACAAAACAGAAACATTAGGAATCAGAAGTGGTGAGAAGACAAAAAAGTACCTTAATAATGATTCGCTTGACGTCCTTAACAAATGCCCGAGCAGGATCAGCGGAATCCATTGTGAAAGATTAAGGGAAAAAAGAATAAGGGCGTAATGCGGAGAGTCGTGAAACCCCGCTCGTCCTATGTTTCTGCTGGCTGCTGCTTGGGTTTACCTAGTAGTAGTAGATTAGAAGAGATGGATGATATCTTCCTATCCTAGTTGTATATAAACACGTATTCGGCCCTCAGGTTGATTGAGAGTGGGTGGAGAAAACGTAGGACACTCACATAGTAGGTTTGTCGTCTTTTTATTTTTTTAATATTGTTTTTAATGTATATATTGTGTGGTGTTGTCAAAAGAGCAATTATGGTATGCCACGTCTGAGGGCACTTTTGGAAATTTAAAATGAACAAATCATCAGAAAAACATGGACTTCCCCACGTTCTGTCCCGATTTCTCGCTTATTTAATCAGAACCAAGTCATGACAAATTAGGTCAGTAACTTGGCGAGTTTTCGCAAATTCATTTTTTATTTCTTTTTATTTAATTCTTTACAAGGACAATCATATACAAAATTACAAATCTATATATTATTAAAAGGAAGAAAATTTAGTATAGGATCTTCCCAATGACAGCATAGGATCAAGATATCATAATTTTTTTTAATAATTTAATTAAATTAGGTACTAATTAATAAATTTTTAAAATTTTAAAATTTTTTTTATAAATTCATATTTTAATAATTACTTTTTTTTATATTTTAAATTTATTTTTATTTTGTTATTTTTTTATATAGGTTTTTTAAAACGTAAGAATTATAAATCTTATTTATTTTTAAAAATAAATAAAATAACATATTTAGAATATTATAATTCTGTAATTTTGAAAAATAGTGCCGCAAGGCATTCCTTTAATTATTTTATTAGCTATAAAATATTATATTTTTGTATTTAAAATCAGTTTAATTTATTTGGTTTAAAAAATAATTTAATATTTATGTCTATATATTATTAAAAGAGAGAAAGTTTAGCATAGGATCTTGCTAAGTGAAAGCCTAGGATCAAAATATCGTAATGTTTTTTAACAATTTAGTTAAATTAGGTAATAATTAACAAACTTTTAAAATTTTATAGTTTCTTTTTTATAAATTCATATTTTAATAATTATTTTTCTTTACATTTTAAATTTATTTTTATTTTGTTACTTTTATATAGATCTTTTAAAACGTGAGAATTTATATAAATCTTAGTTATTATTTTAAAAAAATAACATATTTAGTTTGTAATTTTGAAAAATAGTGCCACAAGTCATCCCTCTAATAATTTTATTAGCTACAGAATATTATATTTTTGTATTT
>JBCEWC010016972.1:0-12779 GCA_038996855.1 Solanum aculeatissimum
CCAATTTGGGAGTTTTCCACGTTAAATCTTTGTGTCGTTATTCTCTTTAAATATCTCTGTTATTTTTCTACTTGAATATAAACCTGGGGGAAGGGAAAAATTGTCGTTTTTTCCCAACAATGATCTCATTAGATTGAAATTAAACAAGAGTTTTTCGTTCTTTTATCTACTAAATTTGAAAAGAATTACAAACATCCCTAGTTATATAAAGTTTAAATTCATATACAAACACCAACAATGTGTTGAAATGATAATGTTTTATTTGATGGTAGACGTTCTCTTCAATAAAAGAAAGTGCTACATTTTCATTTAAATCCATATTTATTTTCCCTCTCCAATAATCTTTTATATTTGACTTAAACTTGTTGTTGAGCTGATGTATCAAGTGATATTTATAAGGAAGGTCAAAGATCGATTTTTCATGTTAATATACATTCTCAGACGAGTTAGTCATATCGGACTTGTCTAATGCGGTTTACGTTCCTTGTGTAATTTGTGAACTATGACAAAAATTATAGTAGTTGCAGATACATTTCCCCTGGGGTTCTAAGAAAAACAACAATCATATGTCCAATATAATCTGATAAGTGGGATCGATCTAAAGAGAGTTTGATAGAGAGTATGCAAACGTTATCCTATTTTATAAAAATTAAAAAAAAACTAATTTTCAAAAGACGTTAGTCCTAATTAATTACAATTCATTGGATTGTAAATTTCGAAGCTAACCTGGATTGGAATCTTTTGATTGCTAATTAAAACAAAGATTTTATTATTTATTCTTGTCACTCTATTATCCATCATTGTTACTTATTACAAGGAACATTTAACATTTGCAATTTGATTGATTTAAGGGAGGGAGGGATGTTTCATAAGGACAAATACTAAGATTTTGGCAATTGAGTTTATCCTTCTCTTTCCTAGCCTCTTTTCTGTGCTATGGACTACTGGTCTACACTTAATAAATATTATTATATTTGGACAAGATTACCTTATTTTAAATAAATATCTGTAGAGAAAATTAGTGTCTTTGAGTTTTTTGTATGGGAATTCCTTTAAAGCTTTTTTGAAGACCAAATACATAAAACAACAAACTCTTAAACTTGACCTCACTTTTCATTATGACACTTGAACTCAAATCTATTCTTGTTAGACCCTTTAATCCACATCAAGAGCATATCATTTGGGTCGTTCTTAACTAACTACTAAATAAAATAGTGTGTGTGACAGTGTGAACTTCACACACATTAATTTAGCTAAAATATCCAACAAACACACACTTAATTTGTTCAACAAATATGTGTTATGCATTTACTATACATAACCGCACTTAAAAAAAATTATATAGTAAAACAATTAACACAATTAAAATTTTCTCCCCTTTAAACCTTTCTTTGTTCTTTTCGAAACACATTTCTACGTTTGATATATTTATCTTTTCCTTATTCTTTTTCTCTAAAAAATCTAAGTGGGCAGCTCTGAGGAGATACATATATGTATCTATGGTAGATGAGTGGGCAATTTTGAGGAGATATATATGTGTATTGATGTATTTGTGTATCTATGTAGATATATATTTGTGTATATATGAGAGACAAGGGTAGTTTTGAGGAGATAAATCTGTGCCTCTATGTATTAGGTACGTGTATCTATGTATTTGTGTATCTATATTGGTGAGTGGACAATTTTGAGAAAACACATATAAGTATTTATGTGTCTTTGTAGCTATGACAGGCAAGTGAGCAGCTTAGAGGAGTTACATATGTGTAGTTGTGTATCTAGCATGTATTAGATGAGTGGGCAACTTTGAATACTAGTGATACAAGATCAACTGAACATACGTGCTACAAGAGCAAATGAATACAAGTGATAAAGGAGCTGTGATCATGTCATGGATGGAGTGTGGAGATCGTGTCTCGAATTAGTTGTAGTAGTTGTGTGTTATTTGGGTGTTGGGGTCAGGGTCTAGTCCTAGTTCGAATGTCAAATTTCAGGTTAGGAGTCGAGATTAGGTCCCAAGTAGGATGTCGAGGTCGGGATCATGTCCAGGGTCGGATATCTGGATTGGATCGCTATTTAAATATCAGGTTCTGCATCGAAAGTTGATTTTAGGTCCTAAATTAATCGAGTGTCGAGATTAGATCTCAGATCAATTAATAGTTGGAGTCATACCAGTTGTTCGGATGTAGGGTTAGGGTCCATATTCGAGTCTTGGATTGAAAGTCGAAGACAGGTTTCAGATTGGATGTAGAGGTTGAATTTTGGATCGACTGTTAGGGTCTTGTCTCGATTTGAGTATCGAGGTCGAATCTTGGAAAGTAATTTTTAAAATTTTTCTTAAATCTCACCATCCGAAATGAGTACAAATCGACTCCTGACCTTGACTCATGACCCAAATTTTACCTCTTGACCTCAATGTGATTTCAATAAAAACATAAAAAGATATTTAGATAAAAATATTAGAGTTAGAACAATAAAATGTGATTGAAGAAGTTGATAAATTTGTATATCCATTTTAATATGTTTGTTGTAATGCTCGAAAACTTAAGAAGATGTTAAAAAAAAAATTACAATTCACTTTGATCAACACTTTTTGATTATTAATTTTTTATTTTGACAAAGAATTAGTATTACTTATCAAAGATTTAAGGCATGTTTGGAAAGCTACCTTGGTAATTAAATTTGGTGTAATTACGCTATCTGATCTATTTGGTTGGACAGGTAATTACTTGGTTATCGGTTAATTGAGTGTAATTGACAAGGTGTAATTACACTCTCTAATTCACAGGAGCAGATTGTGAATTACTAATAATTATATTGAGTAATTATAAGATGGTTACTTTTTAATTTCTATTTTTTATTTTAATTTTTTTTATTTTAATTGTTTTATATTGTTTTTTTATTATTCTAATATTTTCTAAAATTATATTTTATTTGATAATATTTATTTTTGATTTCCTTCATATTCTTAACCTTTATTTCACGTGATTATATGCTATTTTTCATATTGTCTTATTTATTTATTTTATGTTTATTTTTTCATTAGCATGATTTTATTGGTATACTAATTTTTAAATTAAAGATGAATTCATTGTTGAATAAAGTTACAAACTTACGTATGTTTTTTTCCTTTTAAATCATATTTTTGTACCTTATATTGAAATTTGAATAAAAGTACTATGTTACATTTTTTTATTTTGAATTTAGAACTTATGTTATATTTTTAGTTTTATTTATTTTAGTAGTATTGACTTGATAGATCATATTATAAGCCATTTATTTTTTAGTTTAGATTAGATAGATTATTTTTATATTTTACTATGACATTATTTTTATAATATTTAATATTTTTGTCAAACATGCATTTCATGATGTTTGTATAAATCTTGTATTTTTAGTGTTATGAGTAATTTAATTAAAATATAATAATTTTAAAAATATAAATTATTTTTTATAATATTTGTTAAGAACACATGTTTTACTAATTAATATATTTTCAAAAGATAATATATATCTGAAAATTTTAATTTAGTATTATTTATAAATGCCCTTATTTGTCTAATATAAATTCTTAATTTTTCATAATTAATTTTTATTTTTAAAATTTAATATAACCATGTAATTACGCTTTTGCAACCAAACAATATACTTGTGATTATACTTGTGCAATCAAACAAATAAGTCACAATAAATATTCGATTGTGTAATTGCTAGACTAATAATTACTACTCTAGTAATTATACCAATCCTAATTACCAGACGACTTTTCAAACAACAAAATGAAAAAGTAGTTAAAATGAATAAAATAATTTAAGAGTAAGTGGTCAAGGCTTTCTTAATTTTTTTCTTTCTATTTGTAAGATATAAGATTTTAAAAAAATATAGATTTGATAATTTTTACAATCTCTATGGGTAGGCTAGATTACTTGTAAGTACAATCTCAAATCAGACGAAAGTAGCGTTTCATACGAACCGACAAGGTCTCATATGCCAAATCACACTATGAACTCATTGGGACCTATTCAATTGAATAGCAAGACCTTCTAAAACTTTAGTTGATTAAACCAAAAACTAGGCATTTAATAAATTAGTGTAAACTCATGACTATTACACAAACTCTCCACTTCGATTACTCAAGAATATTCGCAATAACCATGTCCCCGGGGTAGTACTGCCCCTTTAGCATGTCTACGACCCCTGGCCCTACCATGAACCCTGCCTCAACCATGGGTGGGAGCCACACCAGTTGGGTTAGACTCACCCACCGACCGTTGGGCTAGTCATCAACATCTACGCAGAAGGAGTATATTAGATACATTCAAAATAGTTGATATGAAGGAACGCAGGAATGGAAACAAGACTAACATTTATCCTATTAAGTACCATGCAGCCTCCCAAACATTGGTATAGACAACTACATACCGATTCACGTGACTTCACCTGATACCCCGTTCTTGACTCATGAGCCCAACGAACCTAGAGCTCTGATACTAAACTTGTCACGACCCAAAATTGGATCATAACTAAAGGAGGAAAGGCTAAAATAGAATAACCACAACACTAAGATTAAAATCTCAAAACATGGAGTCATGAGTGCAAAAACTTCTAAATAGTAGAAAAGAGCAAATACAAGGTTGTCTGAAAAAAATATACAAAGTCCAGTACAAAAAATACAACTAGAAAGGTCTCAACAGTACAATGATGACTTAAAGTCTAAGCCTCACCATTGTGGTCTGGAGGTCGAGATTGATGTTGGAAACTAGTTGTCAAAGAGTTTTGATATCCTCAACCTCTACCATATTGACCTTTGTTATTTCTTCTACGAACTTGTCGATTGGAATGCCCTTTTGCAGATTGATTTTCACTAATGGATGGCGAGAAATTAGAAGTGTTCTTCCCTTGAGTGGATGCCAATAAAGTAGTTTGAGAATTTGATTCTTTAGAAGTATGTGCGTTAATGTGGGCTTCTTTGGTGAGAAGAAGTGGTCGTAATGAAACGAAAGAAGAAAGTGTGTCGTAATATTTAATTTAGACACAAAAGTCTGATAGGATGAAGGTAATCCTTGCAAAGCACTACAAGAAAAATAGCCTCTAAGGAAGAGAAATTTGGTCCCAAAATGTCCAAATCTAGTCCTAAAACGTCTATTGCGACGGGAAAATCCTAGTTGCCACTTATCCTAAAAGGCCTCTTCGTTAAATGTCAATTGCGACAGTCTTGTTTATCCCGTCTCTAAATTTCTTTAGAGATGGCAACACAACTAGTTGCAAAATTATTTTTAGAGACCATATATTTCGTCCCAAATAGATGATTTTCTTTTTAAAAATTAGTTACTTTCTTTTCTTTAAATCCCTTTAGCGACGAGAGACTACCTCATCCTAAATTATATTTTGGGACAAGAAACTACCTCATCCCAAATTACTTTTGTGTGACAAGTAACTACCTCATCATAGATCACTTTTCACGACTAGTAGCTACCTCATCCTAGATAAACTTTTAGGGACGAGAAGTTTTCTTATTGAAGATGTACCTTTAAAGACGAGTAAATTTTAGGTCTCTAATTAACCACCAATATTTCTTGAGCTTCATATCACAAAATTATTTATTTATAACATAAATATAAAAATTCCTACTCAAAATCTCCAAACCAAATGCTAATATAAATATAAAAATTGTTTAACATCTCATGGTGTTTATAAGTTTGAATATTTGCTTAACAAAAAAAGCTTAGCTAATCATCATCCTAATTAGTTAGACTATATTATCAAATTTTTCATAAGTACTTCCGTATGAAATTTTGAAGAGTGACAGGCTCCTTCCTGACTTCAGATTGAAGTTCAACAATGGATGTTCCATTATGGCCTGCAACTTCCTGCTCCAGGGGATTGTCACTCTTAATAGACCATGTACTTTCTTTTTTCCCTTTATGACTCATGCTATAAGCAGCCAAACCAGAAGCCTTGATAAATGCAGCACGGATAGAAGTAAACCCTCTTTACAAAGATCCTAAAAAAATGTATAAATGTCAGAGCTCCAAAATTCTGAATCAAATTTGTTATCAAATCTTCGAAGACATTTTGTCTTGTGACAAATATGGCTAGGATATAAATTTGAGAAAAGAAAAGGAATCCATCAACCACCTAAAAGTACCAACTATGAAGAGTATATTAAGCACTTCCATGTAGTGAATAAGAGGAGAAATCTAGATTCTACAACATAAAGCAGACAAAGTGAAGCCAAGCCTCTCTTTCAATAACAAAACTTTTTCTGCATAAAGAACAAATGACCAACTATAGTTTCATAGAATAAAACCAAAGCTAGCAATGTCATACTAACAATGATATCAAAATGCAAGATCATTGATACACTGACAAAAAATTTACAGGTCCCGCAAAGTGAAGAGGCCTATTTACTATGAATTCTAAAATGTTGATGAAGCAAAATGTTTTGTCAAACTTTACACTTGTAGAAGATGATTTGGATTAATTGCTTAAATTAAGGTATGGATAAAGAAAGGAAAACCTTTTGCTCAGGTATAGTTCCATTTAGATCCCAGATACTTGAAAAGGAAAAATATGTGCTAATATGATAACTTTATCCTAGCATGTATAGCATTGGAACTTAATCAAAATCAATTATCTCATAATAGTAAAACCAATTCACCTTAATGATGCTTATTCTGAACATCTGATTGTGCAATTGAACTCCTATAACTTGTGTTGGAGTTGCTGCTTCTAAGAAACTTCACTTGGTCAATTGAGTTGTAGCTGTGTTCCATTGAATCATCATCTGATAACTCTTGAGTACACACAAGACCTCAATTCTATCATTTCTTTCACTATCACTATCTACGACAACTTCAATATTAAAGTCTGGACACATTTCTTTTGTAGACCATCATGATGATCAACCAATTGGGTTTCACTATTTAAATCCACCTATTGAGTTTCACACCAAAATCCACCAATTGTGTTTCACCACTGAAATCCATAACTTGTTTTTTATTTCTTGTCAAGTGATATCCAGAAACACCAACAAAAGTTGCAAGAAATAAGAAAAATCTATTAGAAAAATATCAGGATACATTAACCAAGAATCCAACATCTATTTTGAAGCTGAAGTAATGCAATCAATGGGAATCCTGATTGTAAATGGATTAATTTGATTGTCAAAATATAATCAGTTCTTTAGATTTAGATAACATGATACATAACATATATGAAGAACTTGAGAGGGCGGCCAAGTTTTTTGAATAGTTTGAATCATTAATGATTTCTATGAAAGAGATATTAATAAAAACTGATTTCCTGCAAACTGAGTTAGTACATAAAGGATGACATCATCAAATGAATATTGTATGACTTGAGAGGGCAACAAGCTTGTTGAAGAAACTTGCAACTTTATAACTCGCTCAAGGTACTCAGTGTTCCGCATTCACAGATGGATGTCTGCGTTCGCAGAGAACACAAAGTTCTCAGAACTCCATGTTCACGGAGAGCAAATGTCACCAACATAAAATTTTCCAAAAACTATGGGGCTTTTCAACAAATATGTGGGGGGTACAAGGTCATAACGCAATTTTAACAAGATAACACCCCTAAATCTATCCACAATAGCATACAATCACTACCCAAGCAACACTCAACATCTTAGCATCACGATTCATTCTATTTTTCAACATTTAAACACAAGAATTGACTCCTAAAAATCCTAGAAGTGAGACACCATAGCAACAAATTAAATTTCAAGACAAGAATCAAAACAATGGAAAAATGAGCAAGAATTCACAGTTTAAGCATCATGGTGGGGAAAATAAAACTTTTAGCATCACCATTATCAAGCGATTTCGTGGTTGCACAAGTCATCATTGATGAACTTGAATGGAGGATGAGTTGAGTGGACATACCTCAAGATGAAGAGTTCCCCCAATATCGATCGATCGTCGGCGTTGAAATTTGCCTCTATATCAGATCCTGCAAAAAGAGTTCCCCCAGTATTAATGTTAGATCCTTTGGTCATGACTATAACAGAATTGGAATCCCCTGCACAGAAGTTGGGATAAGAGTTACATTGTATATGGATGCTAGGGTTGTAACGATGTATTGATGAGAAATACAAGATTTTTATTTTTTATTTTTAGGATTTTAATACATTTTGGCGCTAAATATCCTAAAAATATTTTTTTAAGATTTTAGTACTTTAATTTGCCACACTTTTCTCTCGCTCAAATCTTCTAAATTTTTTTCTTTTATAATTTGGGACCAGTTATTATTTGCTTTAAAGACTAGATATACTATCTTCTCAATAAATTACCGAATTAAGGAAGAGAATACAATCTCGTCCCAATACATGTACTTTTAGAGACAAAATTATTAACTCGTCCCTAAATGTTGGTTTTAAATAAAGCTTTTTCTTGTAGTGAAGCTTGAGTGAATAAATCACCATCGGTTACAGATTTACCAATTGCCCTAAGAGAGCAGACAATGAAGTGAAGTTGCTGAAGATAATCTTCCATAGAAATAGAATCCTTTTTGAAATTTTGAAATTTGGACTTGAGGTAAATGACAGAGAAAGTCACTTGATCTAAATATAGGGAGGCTAAGGTGTTCCAAGATTGTTTAAATGTCTCACAAGCATAGTTTAAAAGTGTTTCATAAACAGTGGATGAAAGGTAGTATTACTCCAACTTAATGCAATAGTATCACATTGAATTCATAGCCTGAAATCAGTGTGCTCAGGTGGTGGAAATGGAAAGGTTTCATCTACTAGGAAAAGAAGGTTATGACTTTTAAGGACCGTGAGAAAAACCTTCTTTCGGGTAAGATAGTTTATGTGAGTCAATTCAATAGGAACAAAACATTTGATATTGAAAATTGTCGAAGGAGAATTTGAAAGACCAAGAGAAGATTGATTCAAGGAGGTTTAAGTAGAGGAAGTGGTTTGATATGAGAAATCTTGTGGATCCATGGAAACAGTCATTTAGGGATCTTGATACCAAGATGAAAGAGATAAAGTGAAGGATAAACTGTGAGCGTTGTTCATTCTGTATTTTAGTATTTATAAGAAAAGTTACAACATATATCTACATAAAAGATAGGTACAAGAATAAAATACAAAATAGAGTTCTACTACAACTAGTACATAACAAGTTAACTCCAACACTTTCTTGTGGAAGTTGATCATTTTTTAGCGATCATTCTATACCAGATTTGATAGTGAGATACTGTGCTCCGGATCATCATCAGTTCTCTTTTATATCATAGTCTTTGTATCTATTCAAAGACTATGTTGTATTTACTTTATCAGAGTTGTATTAGATGCTTTTTACACTTATAATACTAGATTTTCGAATATTTCATTATTATATTATATATTTTTTAGTTTGTGGCCTGACTTCCCTTTTGGGAGTCTCATATATGATTTTCTTTTCAACTTACACATCAGAATGAGTTTTGATATGTGTCCCATCATTACCTTGGTGTTTAGATTGTGATAAATATGCATTAGTGCAGGCAAATACTAGGAGGACCAGTTTTGAGGATGTAATATTGATAGTTGTTACACCTAGTTATAATTTTAGATTCTCTATTCTCTGTTGAATACGTCAATAATGGATATTCATATATAGTTTATTTGGATCTTTGTGAAAAAAGAAGTATTTCTATTTGGAAAGTTAGACATTAATGTTGTATTTTTTCGTAATGACAATAGCATGAATTGTTTCATTTTGCAATCACTTAGTTGCAATATTCATTTGTATATGATTGTAAATTTGACGTCGATCGACTAGAACTTGTAATTAACTTAATATTCTATTAGAAATTGATAACAAAACATAATTAAGATGCAATGTTTATTACCCGGCGCTATAGTTTACCTTTTAATGTTAATTATTGATACAATATTATCAATAGATGGAAAAAAGGGAGGTATCCCATAATCTTGATGAATGTCGAAGAGTTGAGTTCTCTGAAATCTACTAAGGGTGTGTTTGGTATGAAGGAAATGTTTTCGGTGGAGGAAAATATTTTCTTGGAAAACAAGTTGGTTTGTAACTTATTTTTTCATGTTTTGTTGGTGAGTGAAAAATATTTTCAAAAAAATATTTTCTATTATATTGCTTGTTTAGTGAATGAATAATTTTTAGAAAATATCTTTTATTTTTGGTTAGAGAGTAGAAAATATTTTGTAGGAAAATAGTTTCTGATATGAAAATCAACCCCAGTAATCTATTGGGATCCAACCCTAACACTTGTGCGGGTACCCAATTCAACTTCTGACCAAAATTCAACTTTCAAATTTAGACTCAACTCTGACATTCTGTCACGCCCTAGAAGGGTACCCTTGACGTGGCCGACATTCAGAGACTATTTCTAGCCCCTAAGCAAATCACTTGGCTTCATCACATTCATTCAATCATAATCTAATAGCGGAAGACATCAATGATCAAGAATACTTAATGGAAAGCAATAATAATTTGATAATCATAGGCCAAAGGCCAAACAATCTATTAATCAACTGAGTATGACTAGTATGAAAGAAACTAGCAAAAAACATAATCTAATCACAACTCAACAGTCTAGTCTATGAAACCTCTATCCATCAACAAAGTGGTGTCAATGACAGACCATGACTACCTCAAAATAGAATAAAATAAGTCTAAATTCAAAGCAAGAAAAACATGATATACTCCAAAAGTAGGGTATGTAAAATGATAGAATAAATCATGTAAAGGTAGAATAGCATCAACTCAAAATAGCTCAACTCAAGAAGTAGGGAATCAATCAGCAAGTCAAGAGTCTAAAGTAGGAATACACTTTAGACAGTGACCACTCATATACCATCTAATTCAATCCACTCAGAGTACTATCAAGACCTATATGGGAGTTTCTCTAACCGACAACAATCACCTATGAGCCGATGATGATACAACAAAGCAATGTCGTTGCCATATTCATCCAATACCTTGTCAGGATAATGGACATCCCATTAGTGGATCCACAATCAATAATATCAAGTCCTCTTTTTAGGACAATAGAGAAGCATTTGATTTTTTACGGTCCAATCCTCTCCTACGCTGGCCAAGTAGTTATAGAGTTCGAGTTGGACTTACTCTTACTCAATTCGGTGCTCAATACTCCTCCCAAGACTCAACATGCTCATAAGACATCAACCCTATGGATAACTCATTCAACTATTCTCATTGGACATTTGTCAATTCAATTCATCACATCAACTATCAACTCTTTGGTTTGGAACATTCTTTTAGGATTAGCTCATGACTCATAAAGACCCTCTATTATGCATCATTCCAACTCATAGTATTCAGTAAACAAAAGAAGAGTTAAAGCATTTAGGAATTCTATAAACTTTTTAGGCTCAAATTATACTCATGCATACCCATTTAAGTGCAATATGTAAAAATAATAAGAATTCATTCTAAGGTTCATATAGAAAAGTAAAATCATCTATTTAAAATAGTTAATTCATAAAAACTGTAATTCATGCAAGATTATATAGATATACATTATGATTTAAGGAAAACCTTCTAGAAACATTTATGGAAGACTCAATTCGTTCTCAACTCTATCAATTCGGGTTATGGGGTACATGCAAAAACATAATCCATGTTCTAGTTAGCCTTACATACCTAAAAAGTTTGAGTCTTGGAATAGCTTGGAAGAACTAACAAGATTATTTTCAAATCCCAACCTTTTTTCCCTTGAAACCTTGCTCTAAGTTGGAGAAGGTATTTTTGCGTAATAAGATTAAATAGATATGTTTTAGGACTTATTTAGGTATAAAAACATCAAGTTAAGACCTTGAAAGGGTGGAAAAAGATCAAAATAATCCTTCTTAAAAATGTTGTTAAAGTCGTCCACGGGCCAACCTACGACCCATAGAAGCACCTACGACTTGCAGTTGGGTCTGTCAAGTCGGGGGCTCAAAAATAGATTTTCAGAAGTTTTTCTCATGAGTTACCAGACGGGCCGTCATTCAAACCACGACCCGTAACTCAACTCGTATGTTCATTCTACTCTAACAGCCTATAGTAAAATGACTATAACGTTTGACTCTGAACTCCAAATGAGGTAAAATCAGTGGCGTTGGAAAGCTAATTTGAAGACCTTTTATTTGGTTGGTCATAGGCCACCTAATTATTTATGTGATAAGAGGTATGATCATTTAAATTTGACCCTTGGATAATCTAATGTGAGAAACTCAATTGATATGAAAGTTTTGAACTCCTCTAAGTACTAGAGGTCTCTTATGACCCTAATCCACTTCCCACATATAAGAATGAGACTTGAAACATAGGTACATATAAGAATAGAGTTATGGGGTGTCACACTTTCAAATTGAAATCTGACTGCACCGATTTCACACCTAACTTTCAAATTATTTAATTTTTTAAAAGATAATGTTTTAAAATATTTTTGGGGGGTGGGATCCGAGGGGTGGTAGGGGGTAAGGAGTAGGGGTGGGGGAAAAAAATAAAATTTTCATCAAATAATTTTTTTGTGAGAGGGGGGGCTGGTGGGGTGGGAGGGGCAAGGTAGGGGTGGGGTAAAAATATAAAAAATTTAACCTTTAAAGAGGGGGGGGGGGCGCTGGTAGGGGTCAGGGCAATAGATGGGGATAAAGATATAAAAATTTTAAATTTAAAATATTTTTCAAAAAAATAAACTTTCTAATTTTTTTTGGAGGGTGCGTGGGGGGGGGGGGGGGGAGGGGAGGTGGGTTGGAGTAGGGATGAGCTAAAATAAAATTTTCAAAATGTGAA
>JBCEWC010016973.1:0-12779 GCA_038996855.1 Solanum aculeatissimum
CTTGCTAGGTAGGTCCCTAATCACCCTTCAACAAGGGGAAACAAACAAGTCATCCCATCTAGGGAGAAATCCCATGTCGGCACATGGTTTGACGGAAAGCATACCCTTGGAGATAGTCCACCCTAACTCCAGTCCCTCGGTACTAAGCCTCATCCCCCGGGAATACACATATATATCCATGCAAACTTTTCAAAACGGAGAGTTGATAATCTTTTAAAAACTATAAACCATTAACCAAACCAAAACATAATCAACTCCATATCCATACTTAGGCTAAAAACCTAAAAGAATTTCAAAAACCATTCCATATCAATGCAATAAGAGTAGCTCATCTACATAGCTTATCATATCAAACCTTCAAAACATATCAAGGTGGTGCAAGCACCATAAATGCTCAAAGAGCCATAACAAGAGACTATGTGATCACAAGGCTTAACATATCATATCATAAGAAGAGGGTCATGCCCTTAACAAGAGTTTCATCATAACCATTCTTCAATGCATATGCCATGAATGAGAGATCAACTGCATGGGTAATGGAGGATTCAACTTTAAATCACAATTCAATAGAAAATTCAACATAGTTCATGATAAAATCCCAATTCAAAACATAATGCAATTTACCCATGCATATAAAACTGTTAAAGGGACATGCACATTGATCCTTCAAGAATTTCCATGCATTTCATAAAATTTAAACTTAAATCATCATTAAATCACCTAATTTCTACAGCCCACAACTCAATGCAATGAAATTTATCAAGAATTAAAGAACCCATAATTAAAGAAAGCTTAAATTCATAAATTAAAGAGGAGGGTTCTTGGGTCTTCATGGATGAAAGGTAATCCATAAATCAAACCCACATACCTTGAATTTAATCGAAAGAATTAAATGGAATTGCAAGAGAGATTAATTTCTCCAAATTTCTTCAAGCTTTCATCAATGGATGTCAAGAGAATAAGGAGAATTTTGGAGAGGCTTTAGGAGTGTTAGAATGGATGAAAAAGAATTAGGGTTTGATTTAGGGGAATTCGGAGACCTTAGAAAACCTAAAAGGGGCATAGGATCTAATTAAATTATGAATTAACCATTTATGAAACAGACTAAATCACTCAACACAATGCTTCATGGAAGGCCTACAGTGGCAGTTCAACGGTCCACGGCCCGTGAACCTGCCCGTCAGGCATCACTTGGCTTCGTATTTTGTTTGAACTCTCGGGGGACTTTCTGGATAACAACACGAGGGGCCTCACGGACCGTGTAGTTGCACATGGACCATGTACTGGTCCGTAGAGCATCACTTGGTCCGGAGTCCAACGCCAAACTTTGGCCAACTCTCTGGATCACTTCACGGAACACCCTTACGGACCGTGGGGCCTTACACGGACCGTGATTATGATCCATTGAGGCTTCACTTATTTTCTTCCATGGCCCATTACCCAGCCCCACTCTCTGGATCAACCCACAGACCCTTTCACAAGCTGTGAGCCACCACACGACTCTTGGACCCTTCCTGTCATGACCCGGATATGGGCTTAGATGTGACATGGAGAAGGAGAACCTGAAAGTCCTCGATCAAGCCATCATAGCATCATTACACACATCATCGGTTCGGAAGCACGGAAGCTAAACACATAACACATAAGCTCTAAGGGAATCAGGGCTTTGGACTCAAGCTATGGGAATTTTGTCGGGAATGGGATAAGCATGGATTCATGTAACACATATCAATTATCTCTAAGGGGATGGGTAAGGGGCATTCAACCTATGGGGGCACACCGGGATTATGGGACTTTCCACATAAGCACATAGTCAATCACAATTCCTAACATTCAAGTCGTAAGAATAATCAATAACAATTCTAATAATCAAGGCTAATAGGCATAACTTTCATAAGCATAATATTCAATATAACATGTCAATGTACAAGAGTCTAGGTTTGTCCAACAAGCCTCTACATGAATAAAGCGGGGCCTCGACATAGTTTGAGGCTCACCCTCAATACATAAGTAAAGTAAATGACATCATAAAACTAGGTAGATAGAAGGTGGCTATTGCCCTTGAACAAAAGGGCTCACCACTAACAAAGTCTTCAACAAAGATCAAGCGTCGTCCAGTAGAATGTGAAAGTGACCTCCGGTCCCTACATGGTTAGAACATGTAGACAAAGAATATGGGTTAGCACAATTAAGAACTAAGTATACGGGCATGCAATGCACATGGCAATATAGTATGACGAAGCAACATGACAAGGGGACAAGTGATACAAAAGGAGTGCACGTAGCCAAAGTGTAATATAACAAGATTTTATGCCATGATGCATGAGATGCAATCATATGATCAATATATAATGGGGATGTAACCTCAACCGACAACATGGAAGACCCAAGCGAGCTAGTACAAGGATTAAGACTATTTGCCAGGTAGTACCTTAATCACCCTTCATGAAGGGGAAACAATACAAATCATCACATCTAGGGAGAAATCCTATGTTGGCACATAGTTTGATGGAAAGGGTGGGGCCCTTAGGGATAGTCCATTTACTACACCAATCCCTCGGTACTAAGTCTCATCCCACGGGAATACATATATATATATATGCAACTTCAACTAGGAAGAATTACGTTCTCTTTCAAATCATGCATCATTAGTCAAAACCAAAATCGTTGATCAAACCATACTTGTGCTTAGGCCAAAGTCCATCAAGAGTTTCCAAAGAATTTTCATAATCATTCCATGTCAATGCAATAAGAGTAGCCCATCTACATAGCTTATCATATCAAGCCTTCAAAACATGTCAAAGTGGTGTATGCTCAAAGAACCATAACAAGAGACTATGTGATCACAAGCCTTAACATATCATTCAAAACAAGAGATTAATCATAACAATCTTCAATAAATATGCCATGAATGTGGGACAAGAACATGGGTGATGGAATTCAAACCTAAATTCACAATTTAAAAGGTAATTCAACATAAATCATGAGAAATTCTATATTTAAAGGATAATGCAAATCACACATGCATAATTAAATCATAAAGGGACATGCACATTGATCCTTCAAGATCTTTCATGAACTTTCATAAAATTTAAGCTTAAATCATGATTAAATCACCTAAAATCTACAGCACATAACCCCAATCAACTAAATACTTCAAAATTTAAAGAACCCATAACTTAAAGAATCATAAAATCAAAAATTAAAGAGTAGGGTTCTTGGGAATTCAATGATGAAAGAAAATCCTTGAAACAAAACCCGCACACCTTACAATAACCAAAGGAATTGAAAAATCAAGCAAGCGAAGGTTACCTTCCCCAAATTTCTTCAAGCTTTCAACAATGGAGGTGAAGAGGATTTAGGATTCTTCAAAGAGTAATGAGGAGCCTTAGAATGGATGAAAAAGGGGTTAGGGTTAGGTTAAGGGGGTTTTGGGGACCTTAGGATGCCTAAAAGGGGCCTAGGGATAAATTAAATTATGAATTAACTATTAATGAAATTGAGAATTAACTGTCACACAGTGCTACACGGTTGAGCTACAGTGACCGTCTATCTGTACACTTGTCGTACAATTTCCCGTGTGGCAATACTTGGCTAAACTTTCAACACGAACTCTCGGGGGACTTTCTGTAACACTTCACGAAGGGATTTAACAAGCCGTGTGGCTTCACACGGAACGTGTACTGGTCCGTGGAGCCACAGTTGGCCCAGAAATCAACCCAACAACTTGACCAACTGTCTGCCCCTCTGGACGGACCATCTACACGGACTGTTTGGGGTCTCACGGACCGTGGGGTGGTCCGTGAGACTTCACTTGGTCTATGGGGTGGGTCCTGACCACCCTGAGCTCACTGGACCCCCACATGAAGCCCCACACGGTCCGTGGTCCTAGCCTTGGGCCATTTTCAGGGCCTATTCCTAGCATTTTCCAAATTTCAGGCAGTCTCACTATGTTCGCCATAAATTCCTCATACAAACTCCAAAGTGAGTGAAACTAGTTGAGTTACGAAGATAACTCAAATATATTCAATTTGATATGCAGTAGCCCACACGATTTAACCCGCATCAAAAGTTATGATTCTTTAAAGTATTCTGTCCAAACAGCCTCTCTAGGCTACCAAAAGGTCCGTTTTGCATTCGACCTCTTAAACTCAACCCGTGGTTATCAAAATCCAACCATGACCAGTATAACATCATACAAGACAAACCATTAGGAGTTGTCAAAAAGTTTTGGTTCGTTACACTTCCGTGTGGTTTTGCGTTAGGCTCAGGTTACTTCCCCTTTTCCAGAACCTTTCCATACATGGGCAGTTCTACTGTACTGGCCATAACTTTCACATACGAACTCCGAATTGAGTGAAACCAGTTGCGTTACGAAGAAAACTAAAAGAGCTTCGATTTGATTTATAGCAGCCCACACAGTTCATTCCTTACAAAAGGATATGACTTTTCAAACAACACTGCACAACCGGCCTTACAACACCACCAACCGATCCTTTTTGAATCTGCCACTTACATCCAACCCATGGATACCAAAATTCAACCATGAGCAACTTAACACTAACCTTGACCAACCATTACAAAGTTCAAAATTTTTGGATTGTTACATCATCTCCCCTTTTGGAACATTCGTCCTCGAATGAGCAAAACTACGGCTTGAGGACAACAATCAAAACAAGAAACACTTTAACAAAAACACATAATGGATCATGCATCATTTCAAAAATCTTTTAAAGCTTATGTCAAAACATCACTCAAAACATTTTCGTGCTCATGTATACATGCAATGTCATGAAACTCAAGAATTTAAAGAAGTAGGACCATAAAAGGATAGAACCTAGTACCTTAGGCTTGAGTAGATTGGAAGAGATAGGGATATTGCTCCATGATGTACAACTCTCATTCCCACGTTGCACTCTCCATATCTTGGTTCCTCCAAAGAATCTTGACCGAAGCTACATCATTGTTGTGAAGCCGCTTCACTTGCCTATCCAAGATCCCAACCAACACCTCTTCATAGGTCAAATTCTCCTCAATTGTCGCACCCTCCAAAGGTGTAATGGACTTAGGATCACCAACCAAATTCCTCAACATAGACACGTGGAATACCAGATGAATGGAGTTAGGTCATGCCCAAAGGAAAATCCATCCTATAAGCCACATTGCCAACCCGTTCCACAATCTCATAAGCTCTGACGTACCGGGAGCTCAACTTGCCCTTTTTTCCATAACGTATGATGCCTTTCATGGGGGACACTTTCACATACACCCAATCACTAACATGAAATTCAAGATCCCTCTTCCTAACATCTGAATAAGACTTTTTCCAACTTTGATCCGTTTTCAACCTTTCCCTAATCAACTTCACCTTTTCAATGGCCTCCACCACTAAATCTTCGCCAAATAAGTTGCATCACCTATTTCAAACCAACCAACTGGAGATCTACATCTCTTACCATACAAAGCTTCAAACGGGGCCATACAAATTCTAGCATGGAAGCTATTATTGTAGGCAAACTCAATGAGCGGTAGATGATCATCCCAATTTCCTTTGAATTCCAACACACAAGCCTCAACATGTCCTCCAAGGTTTGAATTGTTCTTTTGGCTTGCCCATCGGTTTGAGGATGAAATGCGGTGCTCAACTTGACCTTAGTACCAAGTCCCTTTTGAAAAGACTTCCAAAAATGAGAAGTAAATTGAGTACCACGATCCGATATGATAGACCTTGGCACACCATGCAATCTCACCAACTCCTGAATATTCACCTTAGAATACTCCTCGGCACTATAGGTAGTCTTAACCGGTAAAAAATATGCCAACTTAGTCATTCTACCAACCACAACCCATATAAAATCGAATTGTCTTCGAGTACGGGGTAACCTAACCACAAAGTCCATGTTCACACCTTTCTACATCCAAGTAGGAATTTCAATATCTTGTGTCAAACCACCGGGCCTTTGATGTTCCACTTTTACTTGTTAGCAACTAGGACATTCCGACACAAACTTGGCTATGTCCCTCTTCATACCATACCACCAATACAACTCTCTCAAATCTCGGTGCATCTTGGTAGATCCCAGATGAATAGAATATTGAGAGTTATGAGCCTCCTTCATGATGATCTCCCTTAATCCCTCAACATCCAGAACACACAAACGGTCTTAGTACCGTACTACACCATCTCCCCTTTAGGAGAAAACCTCAATCTTTCCATCAGCAAACAACTTCTTCAACTCTACCAAGAAAGGAGCTAGGTCTTGTTTATTCTTAACATCAACCACAAAGGAAGACTCGGATCCACCTTGCACAAGAACTTCACCATTGTCGGATTCGGCCAACCTTACACCAAACCTAACCAAATGGTGCACGTCTTTCACTATCTCCTTTTTCCCCTCTTCCACATGAATCACACTTCCTATAGAGAGTACTAAGGGCATCCACCACTGCATTTGCTTTGCCGGGGTGATAAAGAACACTCATATCATAGTCTTTGAGAAGTTCCAACCACCTCCTTTGCCTCATATAAGGTCTCTTTTGATGAACACATATTGCAAAATCTTATGATCGGTGAAGACATCCACATGAACCCCATAAAAATAATGTCGACAAATCTTGAAAGCAAATACCGCCGCCGCCAACTCAATATCATGGGTTGGATGATTTTGTTCATGAACCTTCTATTTTCGGGATGCATAAGCTATCACTTTACCATGTTGCATAAGCACACAACCCAAACCAATACACAACACATCACAATACACCACAAACCCATCTAACCTATTTTGCAAAGTTAAAATTGGAGCTGATGTAAGCCGATCCTTCAAAGTTTGGAAACTCTTCTCACACTTATTTGACCATATAAACTTGGCCTTTTTTTTGAGTCAACTTGGTCAACGGAGACGCTATAGAGGAAAACCTTTCAACAAACCTTCTATAATAACCGGCTAAACCAATGAAGCTTTGAATATCTGAAGGAGTCAACGGTCTAGGCCAATCCTTCACCGCTTTGGTTTTCTTAGGCTCAAGCTTAATGCTATCACCAGACACTACATGACCAAGGAAAGAAAATTCTCCCAACCAAAACTCACACTTTCTAAACTTGGCATACAATTGCTTCTCCCTCAAAGTTTGAAGAACCAATCTCAAATGGTTTGTATGCTCTTGCTCACTACAGGAGTAAATCAAGATGTCATCAATGAAGACTACCACAAAATTATCAATGAACTATTTAAACAACCAATTCATAATGTCCATAAACACTTCCAGAGCATAGTCAACGCAAATGACATCACCACGAATACAAAGAGACCATAATAAGTCCAAAAGGCCATTTTGGGAATGTCACACTCCCTCACCTTCAATTGTTGATAACCCGAACGATGGTCTATTTTGGAAAAGTGAGTAGCTCCGTGAAGTTGGTCGAACAAATCATCAATTCTAGGAAACAGGTACCTATTCTTAAAGGTCACCTTGTTCAATTGTTGATAGTCAATGCACATTCGGAGAGACCCATCCTTCTTCCTCACAAACAAGACTGGAGCACCCCAAGACGAAATGCTTGGCCTAATATAACCCTTTTCTAGAAAATCTTTCAATTGATCTTTTAATTCTTTCAACTCAGTCAGGGCCATATGATAAGGATGAATAGAGATAGGTTAAGTATCCGAAAGGAGGTCTATGTCAAAAGTTATTTCTCTATCGAGAGGGATACCGGGCAAGTCTTCGGGAAACTCATTATCCACCGAAACCGATTCAAGCTTAGGTGACTCACCCTCCATATCTCTAACCCGCAAAATATGATAAATTCACCCCTTACAAATCATCCTCCAGACTTTGAGGTAACAAATAAACCTGCCCTTAAACACGAAATCATTACCCTTCCATTCCAACACAGGTTTATTAGGAACTTGAAATCTAACTTTCCTAGTCCTACAATCAATCGAGCCATATGATGCATGCAACCAATCTATCCCAAGGATAACATCAAAGTCATACATCTCAAGTTCTACAAGCTCACCGGGGAACACTTTATGCAACACCAAGACAGGTCAACCCTGATACACTTTTCGGGCAACAATAGACTCACCCATGGGGGTATACACCAAATAAGGTTCCCATAGAGTTTTAGGACTCAATCCAAATTTAACAGCTAAAAGAGGAGTCACAAAAGATAAATTTGCACCTGCATCAAGTAAAGCATAAACATCAAAATCAAAGATTTTTAACATACCAGTCACGACGTACGGAGCTTCCTCCACCTCTTGGCGGGCATGAAGAGCATAAAACCAATTATTTTTAGGAGCACCACCAATCAGAGCTTTCAATTGCCCTTGATCACCGGGAGTTTTTTGCTCCTTCTTCACATTCTTTGGGCAATTTGAGATCTTTTAGTCCAAACCACCACACCCATAACAAGCACCCGTGATTCTTCTACATTCACCCACATGATTAGCACCACAATGACCATAACGAGGAATCGGGGGACCACCCCCTACTTGTGCCTTTGGAGAAGGGACCCTTGGATTAGCAACTCTCACATTAGAACCTTGGCCTTGTTGAAATCGGCCAAATCCACCACCACTCTTGGCATTGGAGAACCCACCATCAAGTCGGGTCCTCTTTGATTCATTCATTTTCCTCTCCTTAAGTTTTTCACTCTCAATTTTTTTGGCATAAGTCATGAGCCTCGAAATATCCATCTCTCGGATAAGCATAGCCATACGAAACTCTTTCACAACAAAATTAGAGACATTTGAGATAAATTTGTGCATTGTTGCATGGGGATCCTCTACAAGCATAGGGGCATATTTTTAAAGCTTAGTAAATTTGAGAGCATAATCCCTCACATTCATACCACCTTGTCGGAGATTGATGAACTTGGTCATTTGGGCCTCTTTAAGCTCAAGAGCAATGAACTAGTCAAGGAAGGCCATTTTTAACTCTTTCCACCCAACCTTGACATCTGCAACTCATTCAATCAACCATTGGTTATACCACACTTGGGCCACATCTTTCAATTGATACGCTGCCAACTCAACTTTTTCTTCCAAACTCACCCCAAGTGGTCAACATATTAGTGAGTTCATCAATAACTCTTGAGCATCTTCATCCACTTTTGAGCCATAGAACTCCGGAGGGTTCATCCGAGTGAAATCTCTCACCCTATAAGTCGGAGTACCAACATTCACGGGATTGATTGGTCGTGCTTGGTTGGCCACATCTTGTGGAAACATAGATACCACATTCCTACACTCGGCATGAGACACCTGTTCCTCTACCGGTGCCCGAGGAGCTTATTCCTTCAATTTGAGAGCTTGACAGGGGAAGGGAGCTCTTCTAGGAGGTATGTTCTAAAAGAGCGACAAGAACCAAGACTCTAATTGACGTGGCATGTTGGACTCTAAGGATCATTTATAAACCTAGCTCTGATACCATCTTTGTCACGACCTGCATAGGGGGCCTAGATGTGATATGGTGAAGGAGAACTCGAAAGTCCTCAATCAAGCCATCATAGCACCATTACTCAGATCATCGGTTCAAAAGCGTGGAAAGTAAACACATAACACATAATTCTAGGGGTTTTAGAGTTTCGGACTCAAGCTATGGGGATGTTACTGGGAATGGGATGAGCATGAATCACATAGCACATAGCAAGTATCTCTAAGGGGAGGGTAAGTAGGCCTCAAGCTATGGGGGCGTACCGGGTTAGGGGACTTTCTATATAAGCACATTCCCCCAACATCCACGATCCCATAAGAAAAATCATAAGTATAACGAAACATCACTTCCATAAACAAATCCGAATAGTCATAATAACCCAATAAAGCATAATACAATGTGAAAGAGTTTAGTGTGTCCAACATAGCCTCTACATAAGAAAGAGCGGGGCCTCGACATAGTTTGGGGCTCAACCTAAATACATGAATTAAGAAAATAAATAAATACACAGAAGATAGAAGGTAGCTATTGCCCTTGAACAAAAGAGCTCACCACAAGCTAGTAACTCAAAGGATGTCACTCGTCGTCGCCAGAAGATAGAAGTCGTTATCGGTGCCTACACGGTTAGAACATGTAGATAAAGAGTACGGGTTAGCACAAAATATATACTAATTATGCGGGCATGCAATGCATATGACAATATAGTATAATCAAACGAGATGACAAGGGGACAAGTGATACGAATGGAATGCACATAGCCAAAGGGAATATATTATAACAATATGTTATGCCATGATGCATGAGATGCAACCTAAGATCATATTATAGTGGGGATCGGACCTCAACCGACATCGGAGGAGACCAGAGCGAGCTACTACTTGGATCCGAAATACCTTCCAGGTACGTCCTTAATCACCCTTCAACAAAGGGAAACAAATAAGTCGTCCCATCTAGGGAGAAATACCATATTGGCACATAGTTTGACGAAAAGGAGTATGGACCCTTGGAGATAGTCCACCCCGACTCCAATCCCTTGGTACTGAGCCTCATCCCATGGGAATACATATATTTATCTATGCAAACTTTTCAAAATGGAGAGTTGACATTCTTTTCAAAATTATGCGCCATTAACCAAACTAAAATATGATGAAGTCTATATCCATACTTAGGCTAAAAGCTAATAAGAATTTCCAAAACCATTCCATATAAATGCAATAAGAGTAGCTCATCTACATAGCTTATCATATCAAGCCTTCTAAACATATCAAAGTGGTGCAAGCACCCAAAATGCTCAAAGAGCCATAACGAGAGACTATGTGATCACAAACCTTAACATATCATATCATGACAAGAGCGCCAACCCTTAACAAGAGTTTCATCATAACCATTCTTCAATGCATATGCCATGAATGAGAGATCAAGTGAATGGGTAATGGAGAATTCAACTTTAAATCACAGTTCAATAGGTATTTCAACATAATTCATGATAAAATCCCAATTCAAAACATAATGCAATTTACCCATGCATATAAAAGCATTATAGGACATGCACATTGATCCTTCAAGAATTTCCATGCATTTCATAAAATTCAAACTTAAATCATCATTAAATCACCTAATTTCTACAACCCATAACTCAATGCAATGAAATTTATCAAGAGTTAAAGAACTCATAATTAAAGAAAGCATAAATTCATAAATTAAAGAGGAGGTTTCTTGGGTCTTCATGGATGAAAGGTAATCCATGAATCAAATCCACATACCTTGAGTTTAATCAAGAGAATTGGATGGAATTGCAAGAGAGATGAATTTTCCCAAATTTCTTCAAGTTTTCATCAATGCAGGTGAAGAGAATTGAGAGAATTTTTTAGGGGATTTAGGAGTATTTTTTTGTTTTTTTATTTTTAAGACCCTTGGTAGGGTCAGGGGCTTAGCAACACCCCCAGGCTATAACATAAATAATTTCAAACAAAAAATTACATGTAGGGGGGCATAAACCTTAACTCCCCTTGAGGTGGTGCTCTATGATAATCTTAAAAAGACTAGTCATGAGACCCTAGGAGAATGAACAATCCAAGAAAATCCTAAGAGAGGACTCTTCTCATTACAAAATTCTAGGAAAGAAATAAACAAGGGAGACTCTCCCCTTTACAATAAGCAAAAGATCCTACTATACTACTCCTAGAACAGTAAGGTGCTTTCTGTATTGAGCTGGGGCAGTCAAGGTGGTTTCCTCATCCTCTTAAGTTGCTTCCTCCTGAATGTCATTACTTGCATCTTGTCCATTCTTAGGTGTGCTCTACTGTTTCTTAGCATCAAGTTGGCATCATAGAAGGCTTGAGGGTTGGTGATTTGCTGGTTGTACTTTGCAAGAGAGTCTGCAACCTGGTTTGTCTCCCTTATAATGTGGCTGCACTTGAACTCCAGAATTTGTACTCTTGCTACTTGGATTCTGTCAAGGGCTTTTTGAAGCTTCCATGGAGGGGATGCTGTATGGTTTATCCAAGAGTTCAGTGTGGCTGAATCAACCTCTAAGTGGACTCTATTTTCTCCCAGCTGAACACACCATTCAAGTCCTATGGCTGCTGCAAGTGCTTCTGCTTGTTGGTTGGTTCCCTGTCCTAGAGGATGTGCATAGGCTACAATAAGGTGTCCTCTGCTATCTCTCAACACTCCCCCTACTCCAATACTGCTAGGATTATTAAAAGCACTCCCATCTGTGTTGGCTTTAATCCATAGATCAGCTGGCTTCAACAATTGTACAGGTGTTATTTTGACCTCTTGGTGACAATGTTCAATCATGGTGGTGAGTTCTTTCCATCCATAAGACCAATTCAAGTAAGGGAAGGCTATTCTTAGAGTCATAGCTAAATCTCTAGTCACCAAATATCTCACCTTGCTGCATTAGGGGCTTTCCCATCATACTTAGGTGAGCATCTGTTTTTCCACAGATTTTAGCAAATATATATGGGAGTGGCCTGTATCAGAAGCTTGTGAGCTTCATTTCTGTGCTTATTTTCCCCCCATTTCCTAATGTTCAACTTTAAAGAGCTCACATCCTATGTAATACCTAGATATCTAGCAAAATATTTCCAAGTTTTTCTTGCAAAATTTCCTTAGAGAAGGATGTGGTCTATAGTCTCTTCTCTTGGATTCACACAATAATGGCAATTGGATGGATCATAACCAAAGCTGACAAGCTTTTCGTTGGTGGGCAGTTTAGTCTTCAATGCTCTCCACAGTAGGAAGGAACACTTAAAAGGAATGGTTTTGTGCCATATGAGGTTGTTGATGTTATTCTGATCTCTCTTTTCCCTAACCAGGTTCCAAGCTGATGA
>JBCEWC010016974.1:0-12779 GCA_038996855.1 Solanum aculeatissimum
ATAGTATCCTAGTTGGAAAAGGAGTTTAATATAGTATCTATAAATAGGGTCTCAATGTAATAATGTAGAAAACAATTTAATAATATTTTCTCCTGTATTTCTCACAATGTCCTTTAAAGGAAAGAAAGTCAATACATATCAATACCTAAGTACAATAGGAGAAAATTAAGCCGTCTACTATATTTACATATATTCTAGAACATTCACAACGATTCTAATAGTTTATCTGGTAAAACTTACAGTACAGTGAGCATCCATAAGTGAAAGCTTGCTCTCCTTGGTTCTTCCACTCCTTTTAATTGCTATATTGAAAAATGATGTGACTAGCTACTGTCTTTCATTTTAGATTTCTGTTCTTTTGCATTTTTTTCTCAGTTGCATCCTGATCTGTGAATCCTGTATTCTGAGCCGGTTGGCGTTCTACTTTTTTTTATGAAATGAGTTGAACGGCATAGAGCATGCTGAAAGTTTGATCTTTATATTGTTCTTAAGAATCAGAGCCTGTGCTTTGTTTCTAGATGTTAAGCCGATGCTAAGCTGATTTACTAAAAATGGTACCTCTAAAAGTTGTTTGTTGGAGCGCATATTGGATTATTCCATCAGAACCACGAATTCAATTTTTTCAAAACACTTAACTTTGTATGACTATAGTGCTAGCAACTGATACTCTTGGTGTATTTGTATTTTGTAGAGTTAATGATTGTGAGAGTTGTTTGAATGTAGAAACCTTCCTCAGTAATATGCTGAATACCATGCCACATGTACCTATTCTGCTGAAGTTCTCCTCCATAAAATTTTGCCTGTGTGATTACTGACTAGGGATGAAGCATTATTACATCCTTTTTTCTCTCTTTCTTGATTTTCTTCGGGGTGGGGAAGGGAGGGTGCCGTGGGATGTTGAGTGGACTTGCTTCTCCACATGAGCTGTAGACTATTGATGTTTTGGAACTAGTTTTAAGGATAAACCATGTCTCTGTCTTGTGCTGAGGTGTATTCTTTTACTTTTTCATCTGCAACTTGGAGATTTGGGTGTTTATTGAATAAATGCTGGCTTAATTAGGTACATAGAACAACTTGTTGCAAGCGCCGAGGCTGCAGTGGAAGAAGTTATACGCCGTGGAGTAAGTTTTTTCTTCTTCTTGCTAAACATATGTTGGATGAAACTTAGAAATTACGGCTGAGTTTTCTGGTGCTTTCTTTTTTTTAGGTGGCCAATCCAAACAAAATTGCTGTTGGTGGTCATTCCTATGGGGCATTCATGACAGCAAACCTCCTTGCACATGCACCTCATCTTTTCTGTTGTGGAATTGCTCGTTCTGGTGCTTATAACAGAACACTAACACCATTTGGCTTCCAGGTAGTCTTCCTGAGGCATGTGTATGGCCAACCAATCTTAAGTCCTTATGAATTGGTGTTTCTCTCTGTATTCTAGGGGGATTTAGTTCATTCACTTGCACTGCTAAGAACTTTTTTCTTTCAGAACGAGGAGAGAACAATTTGGGAGGCAACCAGTACTTATGTTGAGATGAGCCCTTTTATGTCAGCCAATAAGATTAAGAAGCCTATCTTGCTCATCCATGGGGAGGAGGACAACAATCCAGGAACGTTGACGATGCAGGTAAAATGATAGTCCTCTTATCCTTCTTTCAGCATCCTGTTTCAAGATTGCCAATTTGCCATATTTTCCTTGAATAGTGCCCGTCAACTAATAGTACCAGAGGTTCTTGGTTTACTCCGTACATTTTCTGGTTCTCCCAAGATTTATTTAATGAGTTTGCTAGTCTTGACTTCGAGAGTCTTGATCATAAAACCCTTTTTCTTTTTGCATAAAATATACAGTCAGATCGTTTCTTCAATGCTCTGAAAGGGCATGGTGCACTTTCCCGCCTTGTAATTCTGCCATATGAGAGTCATGGTTATGGGGCACGGGAGAGTATAATGCATGTACTCTGGGAGACTGATAGGTGGCTCCAAAAGCATTGTGTCTATTCTTCAGATGTCAAGGCAGATGTTAGTGCATGCAAGGACAATGTTGATGAAGGGACAGTAGATTCACAAAACAAAGCTGTTGGTGCTGCTGTAGGTGTTCAAGAGTTTGCCAATTTGGATGATGAAAAATTTCACTCTATCAGAAGGTCTTTATTGTGGTAAATTCCTATTTCATGAAAAATATAGTCTTATTTTCTAAAATTTCTCGTATCAAGAACTTGTTCTTCTGTCATGGAAGTTTAATCAATTTTTTTTCTTTTTTTTGGAATAAGTAACATTTGTATTATCATTCAGCACTTTGGTAGTGCTAAACCCCTTTACAGCAGGTCAAAGTATAGCAATAAAAGAAAGAACTCCTAATCCTAGCAAGATTCTAACACATCTAGGATATTTTCTGCATTTATAGGTAGTTCTTTGTACACCAAAAACACAAAAGCAAAATACAATCTGTTTTAATTTTCTGTACTGTTCTACTCCTGTCTTCAAAACACCTAGAATTTCTTTCCTTCCAGATGGTCCCCACCATATGCAAGCTAGGATGGTTCTCCAGTAGCTCCTGATTTTAGCTCCCTTCCCAGCTTCTTCCCAACTAGATAGAGTATCAACTGCTAGGCATTTTCCATTGTGTGCCGCTGAGATTGATGAAAATCTTCCATAGCTGGTCAGGTATTCTGCAATGCAAAAACAAATGTCCCATTGTCTCAGTTGCCTCACCAGATAAACAACAGTGTGTGACTATGATAATGTTCCTCTTAGGTTCTCATGTGTCAAGACAGCTGCTTTTGCTAACAACCAAGATAGACATGCCACCTTCAAAGGTGCTTTAGTTCTCTAGATTTGCTTCCATGGCCATATGGAGTGTTGCCCACTGTTGAGTTCAAAAAATGGTGCCCTGAACTAACTTTGTTGTCCTTTTATTGTCCCCATTCCACCTTAGTCTGTCCATCCCATTCTTTAGACCTTGAAAAGCTTCAAGAACTTTGAGGAACTCAATCAGTCTAGGAATTTCCAATCATTTAAGCTTCTTCTGAAATTTAACTCCCAGCCTTGGGATGCCCAAATGTTAGCTACTGTTTTGTTCTGATGGGTGGCTAAACCAAACAGATCAGGGAACTTCTCAGCAAGACTCCAATTACCTGACCACCTATCTTTATACAAGATTGGTTTTATTACCATCACATACAATATTGGTAGTGAGGTTAGTTAACATGGGCCACTAGTTTCTGATAGATCTCCAAACAGCGATTTGTTCTGAACACATTTTTCCATAGAGTGTGTCTCATGAGCGTATCTCCACAACCAATTCATTTTCAAAGCTTTACTTTGGTTCTTCCAGCCCCCTTGTTTGAGATGAGTTCTATCCACTTGACTAAGTGATGACCTTTCCCATCATTATTTCCTTACCAAAAAAAGATTTTCCTGATCTTGTCTAGCCTCTGTACTACCCCTCCTGGGATGGGGAAAAGGGTATGCATGTACGTTGAGAGAGCATTTAACAGAACATTGGTCAGAGTGAGTCAACCCCCAGACAAGTATTGGGCTCTCCATCTTGATAATTTCCATTCACATCTTTCCAGAACATTGTCCCAGATTCACTTGGCTCTTGATTTGTCCCCCAATGGCATCCCTAAATAGATAAGAGGGTATGGTTCCAACTTCTCCTCCCAGAATTGAGGCCAAGAGCTCAATCTCTGGGACATGGTTAATGGGATAAATGTGACTCTTCTCCCAGTTAATGTTTAGACCTGAGATGCCTTCAAGAGTACTAGGAGTGAACAATGTTAATTGTATGTTAATTGGTCAGAGTGAGTCTCCCCCCATTACTCTTAAGTATGTTAATTGTTCCTCATTTGCACCATAGAAAATCAGTGTGTCATCTGCGTATTGTAGATGTGTCACCTCCAGACTTTCTCCATTGTTTTTAGCCACTTCAAAACCAAATAACAAGCCATTGTTTTTTTTCACTGGGTATGTTGTTGTAATCATGTTTTTGAGTTCCTCATGGCTAGGATGAACTATAAAGGGGACATAGGTTCCCTTTGTCTTATTCCCTTTATGTTGAAAAAAAGCCTTTTGGTGACCCATTAATCACTACTGAGAACTTTACAGTTGAAATGCAGAATCTAATCCATTTAATCCACTTTTCCCCAAAGCCCATTCTCTTGTGGTTGTTGATTAAAAACCCTCAATTCACATGAACATAAGCCTTTTCTATATCCAATTTGCATAGGATTCCAGGCATCTTTTGTGATAGCCTTGAGTCTACTGCTTTATTAGCTATCAACACAGCATTCATAATTTGCTTGCCTTGAATGAAAGCCATTTGCTGGGAGTCTACCAATTTGCAATAGCCCTTTTAATCTTCTCAGTCAACACTTCAACAGAAGCTTATAGAAGCTGCCTATCAAGCTAATTGATCTAAAGTCTTTTAACTCGTCTGCCCCTTTCTTTAATCAGTGCAATGTATGTTGCATTGAAGCTCTTTTCAAATATCTCATGTTCACAGAAATTGTGATAGGCGTTCATGATGTCATGTTCTAGAACTTCCCAACAATTGATGAAGCCTATTGTGTATCCGTCAGGTCCAGGGGCTTTATCTACATCTTTAGGCAGTTGAGCGCCGCCGCCTTCTCAAATTTGGCTTGTAATTCTGCATGTTCTGCTTTTGAAATTGTAGGACAGTTTATTATGTTTCCGACTGGTCTCCATCTTTGCGTTTTTGCGTACAACTGCTTGTAGAACTGTGTGATCTCCTCCTTAACTCTGTCTGGCTCCTTCATTGTCTCACCTTGTACTTCCAGTTGATCAATACAATTACTTCTCTTATGTGCATTAGCTGAGTTGTGGAAGAACTTAGTGTTGTTACCCTCTTTTATCCACAAATTTCTGGATCTTTGCCTCCATGCATTCTCTTCATTCTTGTGTAGCTATCCATACTCCAGGAAAGTAGTTGCCTCTAATGCAAGCCTCTTCCTCTGTTAGTGCTCTACTATCAATAATAGAGTCCAGAGTTGCCATCTTGTTTAACAGGTTGGATCTTTGAAAAAACAGATTTCTCTTTTCTTCCTTGCTCCACTCCTTGGGCTTACCCTTCAATGCTTTCAATTTGCATGCTAAAATGTAGTCTGGTTTCCTGCATGTGCAAAAGAATTCCACCAAGCCCTGATTTTGTCTACGAATTTCTGTGTTTAGCCACCAGTTTTCAAACTTGAAGTAAGATTTGCTCAGATCTCATTGTCCAGAGTGTAAGGTTATAGGCACATTGTCTGAAGTCAGTCTTTGTAGAGAAATTTGCTTTATTTTACTGAATTGTTCACTCCACTTGGTTGTGAATAGAATTTTATCTATCCTTGATGCAACATTGTTTGTATCTCCCCTAAACCAAGTATGTGTTCCTCCTTCGAGTGGCAAATCAATAAGCACCAGGTCTTCTATAGTATCTGATAATTCTACCATGGTAGAGGATCTCCTTTGGCAGTTCCTCTATTTTTGTGGGCAACCTGCAAACATTAAAGTCCTCACAAACTGCCCAAGGGCCTCTCCATTAAACCTCTGACATCCCCTAATTCATCCCAAACCTCCCTGCTTTCCACATTGCAATTTGGTGCATATACCCCTATAATGTGACAGTTGAAGTTTTGGAGCAAGGCTTCAAAGCTGCACCTTAAAGTATGTGCACCTATTTGTTGCACCTTTCCCTTCCAAACTCTACTATCCCATAACATGAGATTCCTCCTCTGGTACCACTTGCTTTTAGACAAGCATACTTATCTCCCTCCCCATATCTGCTTCACTGTCTATACAACTCTTTACCACTCTTCTTTTCCCCCAATCATTTAATCCCCTAACATTCCAAGACACTAGTTTGAGCTTCATGATTCAGACCTTATACTTCCTTTCCAATTTCCCTATGCTCCTGCCTTCACTAGTTTTGAACTTAACATCAAAAGTAATTAAATTCTTCAGTTCGTTGGTGCCTTTAAACCTCTTTCTTCTGAAATCTGATGACAGCTCCATCCTTCTGATTTGTCTGCACGCATCAATTTGCATAAGGAGTTCCAAGGCTTCCTCTTCATGACCGTTAAAGTCAGTTCCAAACATTTTACTGAGCTTGATTAAATTTTTCCGGACCCAAACTGCTGTGGATTTTTCCCTGTCAAAGATCTTTGTAGCTGCTTCTGTAGCTAAAGGTATCGCCTTATCCACTTCCCAATTTTCGACATCCGAACTTGAGTTGCCCGTCACAATGGATTCTTCTTTGAAATTCTCGACCCCTCTTATCTCCATTGCAGTTACGGACCCCTCTATCTCTTCTAGACTAGTCTTTTCATTTCCGAGCTTTCCCTTGTTTCCTGCATCTGAAGTTATCACAGTGGCTTCAAGGTCCTTTTTTTTTTCACGGTGAGATTCTCTGGGGAAGATGTTCTGAGCATCATAATCTCCTCCCAGAGTTCCTCAATTTGCAACTCTAGATTGGGTTGGGCTTGTGATATAATTGATCTTTGTTGGATTGGTTTTTGTTTTTGGCTGGCCCATTATCCAAACTATTCCTTTCCTAACTAGTAGATTTCACGTGTTCCTCAAGTGGGTTTAATTTTGAAAAATGTCCACTCCCCACATGTGCCTTCCAATCGACAGCTGTCAAGCTAGCCACTTACTTGATGACTCCAAAAGGCGCTTTTAACCTCCAGGTATTATCCAGCCTCTTCAAAATAGACCTCTGTGCAAAACCCTCATCTAGCGTTCATCCAGCCTTCAGCCTCTCCGTTATGGAGACCTGTTTTTCCACGTCTTTTCCCGGCGCCTTCTCGAAGGTCATAGCTTTTTCAACCCAGATCGGAATCCTGAAGGTATATCCCTCTTTGGTTATGGTGATCTCACTGGGTATTTTCCTTCATTCCTGACCTCAATACGTGCCCATCTGAGATGGTTTCTCAGTTCCATTTCCTCCTTTGTTCTATAGCATCCTCCACACTATCACCTATTTTTCTGAAGACTTCTTGGGACCACAAGCGCAGGGGTATTCCTGTTGCTCTGATCCAGATCTTTTCGTGTCTTTGCTGGGACGGTACACAGCCAACTAAATGGTTCCACCATTCAAGTTGTACCTTCAGGTTCTTCCAATTCTACTCTTCTTGCAGAATCTGTTCCGCCATATGCTTGTTTGGGAATTCGAAGAGGAAGATGTGCCCGCCATTTCATAAATATTAACTCCAAATGCTTTCTTCCAGGTTGAAGAGACCCATTCTCTTACGTCAGTCAGGGTGGGGCTTTCTGATCCTCTGATTCCCGTGATACTTCTCCATAGTGAGCCCTCTATGCTACCACTGGCTTCCTTGTGACTGTTGTTATCATTTACCCATCTCAACTACCCTGGCATAAGAAATAGTTGGCTGTGAATGCTTTTCGACTGTACATTGTGGAATGGTGTTAGTGAAGCTTTCAGTTTTAAATGCCATGTCTCTCCGTCCCGCATTAACGGCAAGTTCAGTAACAACAATAACTTCTCTGACTTCTCCTGTGAGAGATAAAAAGCTCATGAACCTTCCATGTACACTGTACTTTCTGGTGCCAAAAAATTCCGACATTTGTTCTTTTTGTCCTCCATCTTCCAACCAAGTTCTTGCTGTCATTATAGGCTTCCTTGAGGATGTAACAGATCCATTCCAATATCTTTCTGCTCAGCATTATCCTTTGCATTCTTTTCTACTTCTCTCTACCCAGTCAAACCAAGTTGTGTTGCAGGAACTCCATCTTGTAATGTCAAAGGATTTGAAACCTGCATTAAAATAATTTTGTTTTCCACCATTGTGAAAAAACAGATCTGTAGTGGAAAAGGTTGAAGCAATTCTCACAGTGGGTGAGTATTGATTGGCTGAGAAAGAAAGGTCTGTTGATGGTGGTCGGCACCAGCGTAAGCCTTCTGCTATCCTAGAAAGGAAGAGAGAGAAGGTCCTTGGAAATATAGTCAAGTTGATTGATTGTTTGCTTGAATAAAGTTTAACATCTGGATTCCCCACAGCTCATGTGGAGAATTTATATTTGAAGTTACGTGCTTTGTGTTTCTCGTTTTGTTCATATTATCCATGCTAATTAACACCAACAACTTAAAATACTTTTCTCTGAACTTTATTGCTCAATAATGGCAAATTCACAGAGAGTTTTGCCATTCCTTATCATCATGATAGTCATAGACCTTCATCCTTCCATTCTTAGCAACTTACCTTCAGACCCTCTCAAATACCTCTTTTTTCCTTTTCCCAAATTGTCCTAATGCAAGTGCATTGGATGACCAAAACACTATTTCTACTTTTCTAGTAACCTTCTTGGATAACATGGTTACAGCATGAGTAGCAGGCTAGCAGCTAAGCCTATCTGCTACAATTTTTATACTCTGGCAATGTACTATGCATAATTAGTGATCATTTTATTAACCTGAATTATACTCTTTATCTCTCTTTTCTCAAATTGCCCATATTTGTTTCTTGAACTGTAGATTTCAAGGGTGACAAGCTACCTGGAGATGAAGCCAGGAGTCACAGATTAGGTCTGCATGTTGACCACATATACGGCAATTCTATTGCAACAAACAATAAAGCTATTGTTGATTAATCAAAAGGGAATGTTCATATTGGATATGGGTAAACATCTTTGTACCGTGTACAACGATTACAAATTGTTGATCCAGTATTCAATGGATTGCTAGGTTATTATTTCGTCCAAGTTTTAATGTTGTGTTGTTATTTGGTTCTACTTTGATATTTACCTCTGGGAGTGGGAATCCCACAGTTGGCGCTAAAATTCAAGTTGACTTTCGTAGCTATTCTTCCACATTAGCTACGAATAAATCGACAATTCTAAAAAGAAATTGTAGAAGTGTAAATTAAAGAGAGAGCAGAGGAAAGAGACGAATAGAAAAATATCCAATGGGATATTTCTTATTGAGTCAATAGTATTCAAGCAAAATGATCATCCTTTCAGACTCGATCTAACAATAATATAAATGTAAAATCTTACATCAAAATTAACTCCCGTATTTTATGTACTTAAATTTGCATGGATCATTTTGTTCCATTTAGACTGTCAAAATCAATAGATTAGCTTTTAATGACACTAAGAATTGTCGACATCCTTATAGTGTGAGTGGATAACCAACCGTCGTATTATGGTGGAAACTCCTATTTTTTCTAATGGAATACTTGGATGTTAAGTTTAAGAAATTAGGAAGTAGTATAAATTAACGGGTTGAAGCACATCTATAATCACATGTATGGTAACTTTTTGTGTCCACGATTATGACAGTATTCTCTCCTGAGGTCATCCTATACCCCTTTATATCTGGAATATTTGAAAAAGTAGGAAAATCAATCTCTTTAATAACAAAGCTGATAAGCGCTCCTTTGAACCAAGCCTATTAAGGAATTGGACGAGTTAGCTATGGGGACAGAATTTGAGGCTGCTCTAAAGCCTACCCCTGGACTGCCAATAATCAAATAAAATTAATTGCTCTTCGGAAGGTCTCTAAATGGTTGAAGTAAATAACGAACATCGACTCAAAAGAAGTAATTTTAATGTCAAAAACATGAAATCTTTACTGTGACGTTATTATTGATGAATGCAGGCAGGGGTGGCAGATCCCCTCGGCAAAAAATTATACAATATAGTGTATATGTAGTAAATTTTATATAATTTTATACATATATTAATTTTGAACCACCTAAATCAAAAAGGAAAGATAACCCACTAGTATCCACAATGAACTCTTTTTGGAGATTATAATTCACACATTTATATTTTTATTTTGGAAAAATTAAGCTTATGTCCCTTTGAAGCAAATTATTTACATACATATACTTTTTTATATTTATTGTCTTCCATACTATTAAAATTCGCCCCCTACTATTAAAATTCGTGCACTGACGTCAACACCCACCTTGTATGATATATCAATAGGGTATACATACACTGACAGAGTATCATAGAGGATTAAACTCATTCCTGTATGATACCGATATGGTATCAATATGCCGATAGAGTATTACAAAAAATATATATTTTACTAATTTAGAATTTAATAAATAAGTTTGTAACTTTAATAGTTCTCTTAATTATTTTATTTATTAAAAAAGAGCTTAAAATCATTTGATATCAATAGGGTATCAATACACCGATGGAGTATCACAAGAATATATTTTCTACTAATTTAGAGTTTAATAAATAATTTTATAACTTTAATAATTTTCTAGTCTTATACGATACCGATATGGTATAAACATACCAATGGGATATCACAACGAATATATTTTCTACTAATTTAGAGTTCAATAAATTATTTATTTATTTCTTAAAAAGAAACATAATCCTATATGATACCAATTGGGTATCGATATATCGCAAGAGTATCACAGAGGATTCAACTCATTCTATATGATACCGATATGATATATGCATACCGCTAGAGTGTCACAGAGGATTATTTCATAGTATTCATGCTAACATCATCATGATGCCAGTATGATGTCAGGGCAAAATAAAATAAAAAGGAGAAAGTGGGGTAAGAAGATAAATAATTTAGACCATGAGTCCATTAAGAGTAAATAATTTGGATTGGATGAAGGATAAATAATTGCACCCCTGGATGCATATTATTGATAAGAAGACCGGAAAGGCCAAAGGTATGTATAGTAGTAGATGCTCTAGCCAAAGGACTGACAAAAAATATTTTTTTGAGAGAATAATTTTTTTTTATAGTTCCTCCGATATTTACAACTTAAAAGGTTTGAATAGACATTTTAGGAACTAGTTTTTGAAAGAAAAATTAAATTTTATAATAAATTCAAACTAGGCTAATAAGCCTTCAACTTGTAAACAAATTACTAATTATATATATAAATATCGTGATTAACCAAAAAAAAATACATTTTTCGAGTCCTTAGATGATTGTGAGATCATTTAACTTAACTAAAAAATTTTGGTGATAAAATTTCTTATCTTAGTGAAATTGAGATATTAATGTATCTTATCAATAATACATAATAAATATTATTTTTGAAGAAAGTTTATTCACAAAAATTAATTCCTCTACAACAAGAATACACTGAAATATTGTTGGTCATATTTTAAAGATACTTTCAATGGACCGTTGAATATTATTTTATTATAATGAATCATATAAATTTAGTTCACAAATGATTGAACTGATCCATATGAAGTTTGATATGAGAATGTTAGTTTTTATGACTCACATATGTTAATTTTATGACTCACGTTAATATTAATCTTGGTTTAATATTTAATTAGTAACTAAATTCAAACTGAATAATGTTGGTGGAAATTATTAAACCGCCCGCTACTCATGTTGGTGGAAGTTATTGTAACTTCCCATCACCATCCATTATGATTTGGTGGAAGTTACTATAACTTTCCACCACCCTTATCCTAACTTTCCACCGCCACTCACTATCTATTTTAGTGGAAAATTGTGGGTATGTTAGTTGGAAGTTATGGGTGTGATAATGGTAAGTTAAGGGCATGATATGGTTATAACTTTCCCTACCCATGATGATGAAAAGTGAGACTAAAAGTAACTGGTCCTCTCTCTGCCTATAAAAACTGAAGAATATTGCACTTTTCATCAACAGCATTCTGAAAGAAATCAGTGATAGGTAAAGAGGGAGAAAATTAACATCTTTTCAAAAGCAAGAAAAAGAGTTCTGCTCAAGTGATCAAGTTAAGATCTTATGGCCGATTCTGGTATGTTTTCTTGATTGAACTAATGTGTTAAGTAAATTTATGTGAAAATCATATAGTTCTACGATGTTGAATTCATGATAGGAATTACATGTTAGATTATTTATGTTTGACGATCTGAATTATGGTAAATCCTTACATGCGGTATCAGAGCCAAGTTCAAGAACTAGTGATTTTTCTTTCAATTTTATGAATCCTACTTAAGAAATTCTAGGAATCATAATAACTGTTATTTCGAATATGTAGAAGTTTTAATATTTCTGTTATGTTAACTTGAAATTATATGTGAGATTAGTTAATTACCAAAGTGGTCTAGTCTCTGAATGATTAATTCCAAAATAATGATTAACTTAAATTCAATTATCCATTATTTTGATGCTTATAACAGATGTTGACACCCAATTTTGACCCATTATTCTAAAAATTCACATTTTTTTTATGTTGATATTTTCAAATAATTTAAATTACTTGATGATTTTAGATTGATTTTCTTATAATTATTTTTCCCGACCATTAATTCTTTCCCCCCACTAAAATTCAAAGTTTTGTTATCTCTCCCAACTCTTTCTTCATCATCACACTCAACAACCACCTATCCCACCACTACCCAAACTTTCCCCAAATTTCACCACAAAATCAGCAAAAACTTCAAAAAAAAAATCCCCCAAAAAATTTTCATCCAAACAATACCATTTTCAACCACGAAAATGACCCCAAAGTGCCATAAAATCAGCTCCAAAATGTACCCATTTCAGCCCTGTTTTTTCGACCCTTTAACCCATCAAAATGCCTCCATTTTTGACCCAAAAAAGGCCCCCCAAATCAGCCCCCTTTTCTACCTCAATTCTACAAAATCAGACCACCAAGCCACACCTATTTTTCAGCCCCAAACCACCTCCAAATCAGCCATGAAAACACCTCAAAACCTCTCCCAAACACCACCCATTTCCTCTCTAAAAAACGACCTGAAACCTCCAAAATGTCACCACAAAACAACCATTTCCACCAGAAAAACTTCACCAAACCGACCTCAAAGCTGT
>JBCEWC010016975.1:0-12778 GCA_038996855.1 Solanum aculeatissimum
CCATCTCCAGTTAGCTCAAATGAAGAATGTTGTTGTTGTGGAATACCTTCCCTCAGTGTCATAAGCTTAGGATCCTCGCGTTGTCGCTCCTTTACTTCAGTAACAAAGAAAGATGTTGTTGTATTTTGAACAAGTACACCTCCATCCCCCACATCTAACAACTGTACCTACAAACTAGCTAACTGACATAGATCTTTTCTCATTTCAACCTTACTAGCTTCAACATGGCTTAGACTTCCCATAGACTTTTGGCTAAGTGCATCAGTAACAACATTAGCTTTGCCAGGATGGTATAAAATGTCAACGTCATAATCCTTTAGTAGTTCTAGCCATCTCCTTTGGCGTAGGTTCAACTCCTTCTACTTAAATAAATATTAGAGGCTCTGATGGTCGGTAAAAACATCAATATGAACTCCGTATAGATAATGCCGCCAAATCTTTATGGCAAAAACAATTGCGGCAAGCTCAAGATCATAGGTAGGATAGTTTTGTTCATGTTTTCACAATTATCGGGAAGCATATGCGATAACCCTACCATGCTGCATAAGAACACAACCTAGGCCAATTCTCGAGGTATCACAATATACAACGTAACCTTTGGTTCCATTCGGAAGAGCTAAGATAGGTGTGGTAGTAAGCTTTTTATTTAGCTCTTGTAAACTCTTTTCACAAGCTTCAGTCCACTGAAACTTAGTTGTTTTATGCATCAACCTCGTTAGTGGTGCATAGATAGAGGAGAATCTCTCAACAAACCTTCTATAATATCCTGTTAAGCCTAAAAAGATACGGACTTCTGTTGGATTCAAGGGTCTTGGCCAGGCCATTACATCTTCAATCTTCTGGCCATCAACCTTAATACCATCGCGTGTAATAACATGGCCAAGAAAATCTACCGAAGTTAACAAAAATTCACATTTAGAGAATTTAGCATATAACCTGTTGTACTGAAGAGTCTGTAATATAGCTCGCAAGTGGTCTGCATGCTCAGCTTCTCACCGTGAATATATTAAGATGTCGTCAATAAACACGATCATAAATTCATCCAGAAATGGCTTAAAAACTTGATTCATTAGATCCATAAAAGCAGCTGGGCATTTGTAAGCCCAAATGACATGACAAGGAACTCAAAATGTCCAAACCTCATTCTAAATGTTGTCTTTGGGATATCAGCATCCCTGACTTGCAACTGGTGGTACCCTGATCGCAAGTCAATCTTTGAAAAGCATTTGTCACCGTGCAACTGGTCAAACAAGTCATTAATCCGTGGGAGAGGATACTTGTTCTTGATAGTGACCTTGTTTAGCTGCTTCTAATCGACACACATCCATAAGTACCCATCTTTCTTTCGAACAAAGAGCACTGGAGCACCCCATGGAGATGTACTTGGCCTAATGAAGCCTTTATCAAGTTAGTCCTTTTGCTGTTCCTTCAATTCCCTTAGCTCTGCAGGATCCATTCTGTAGGGAGGAATGGATATAGGTTGTGTATCGGGGAGCAAATATATAGCAAAATCAATTTCTCTTTCGAGGGAATCCCTGGAATACCATCGGGAATTCATTCACAATAGGGACTGACTGAAGAGTCACTGGGCCCTTATCAATATCCCTTGTATGAACTAGATGGTATATACAACCTTTAGCGATCAGCTTTCGAGCCCTAAGGTATGAAATAAACTTACCCTTGGGTGAGGAAACATTACCTTTCCACTCAATGATAGGCTCACCTAGAATATAAAAGTGGACTAGCTTCGCTCGACAATCAATATTAGCATAACAAGCTGCCAACCAATCCATACCCATAATGACATCAAAGTCTAGCATAATCAATTCAATTAAATCAGCAAAGGTTGGATGTTCATTAATTAGCACCGTATAACCTCGATAGATGTGACTACCTTTAATTGATTCACCAACTGGTGTAGATACCTCAACCGACCTCAGTAACAATTCAGGTCTCAAATCAAGCTTACTAGTAATAAATGGAGTAATATATGAAAATGTAGAGTCAGTATCTATTAATGCATAAACAACATGAGAATGTGTCATCAATATATCTGTGACCACATCTGGAGATACCTCTAAATCCTGTCGGCCTGTGAGTGCATAAAAGCGATTTTGGCCACTAGTAGAATCTGAACTGTCTCCTCTACCTCTGCCCCTACCATGACCCTGAGTAGGATGTGGACCTGGTCGCGGAGCACATACTGAGGATGAAGAGGATGCTTTGGATCCTAAAGGCTAAGTTGTTGTATCTCTACCTAACCCCGAACACTCACTAATAAAATGTCCTATCTGCCTACAATGGTAACATGCCCTTGAACCCTTTCTATACTACCCAGTATGAAGCTTACCGCATTGTGTACATGGAGGAGTAGGCTGTCTCATTTGTGCATAACGCTCTGGTCGATGACTATCAGACTGGCCTGAACTCTGTCGTGGTCCTCACTAAATAGAATGGTCAAATCGCTGGCCCTGCATCTGTGGTGGGAAACTACCCACTGACGGAGGTGGATATAGGCAAAATGGGGGCCTAAAATCACTCTTTGACTCCCTATAATATCCCATAGTATGAGCCCTCTTATTCTGCTCCCTGTTTTGCGGGTATCCCGCATCTGATGAGAAAGTTCCTCTGTTGTCTGAGCAAATTTCTGTATGCGGGAAATATCTACATCACCCTGTAAAGATGCTATCCTGTAGTCTCTGATAAAATGATCTCCCAAACCATTTACATAACGATGAACTCTAGCGCTCATAGTACGTATAATATCTGGTGCATATCTAGCCAATATCTGGTGCATATCGAGCCTCCCGAACCTCCTATGGCAAGTAATGGGCTAAAAATACCTCTGAGAAGTCCTCCCACTCTGCTGGCGGAGCATCCGACCCTTTGAACCTCTCCCATGCCTCGTACCATAATATGGCGACATCACGCAGTCGAAAAGAAGCCAACTCTACAGCCTCAGTGACAAAGGAATGCATCACCCTCAATACTCTATACATATGGTCTATAAATTCCTGGGGATCCTCAGTGAGACTAGATCCTGTAAATATTGGAGGGGCCAAATGAAGGAACTCTCGTACCTTTGAGCTTTCTATTTTATCCCTTCTGGCATCTCTAGTTGCCTCTTATGAATAGAAACCATCCTAGTCAGTAGCTGAACAGCCTCCCTCATCCCCTGCTCCCTAGTCTCTAATGGGGTTGAGGGTACTAGATCTCCTTGGACCTCAGTAGATGTTGGTGAATCCAGTACTATGAATACTGGAGACTCTTTGTGTGCCTCAACAGGGAACAAATCTGCCTGACCTGGCAAGGAATGACTGGTACCTTCTTTTAAATCCATACCTACCTCACATTGTGTCATCTCCTTAGCGTAGGTAGCCTGTTTAATAAAAAAAAATAGAAAGCATGATTTAGATTACATATGATCCTATAACTTTTCTCTATAGCATGATCTATTAAAGGAAAGAATTGTAACCATCCCTAAATGCCTCGTAGCCTCCTGATTATAAGTGTGGTGCACAACACACCCATAAGCAAGAATCTACTAGACACAGAATTGTGGACTCCCTGGGACATGACCTGCTCTGATACCATGTTTGTTACGCCCAAAAAGAAGGAGAGGCGTGGCTGGCACTAGGTACACGAGTAAGCCACTGGACATACTAGTTAACTTACTAGAGGCCAAAAGATTGGGCAGCATAACATCTTAAAAATTAAGCCTAAACCATTTGGGTCATGACCTACTTAACAGTAATCCAAGCACATCAAGATAGGTAAGCCAAAATAATAAAGTACTGGCTAGCCGACAAGGAAACAATAACAAAGGTACAGTTACACACTACATATATACATACCAACCCTATGACTGGAGACTAAAAGGTACCAAAAAAAAATAATCCAAAATAATATGTCCACAATATCCTTTAAGAATATCACTAACATTTCCAGGACAGGGCCCCGACTATACCCAACTATACAACAAAAAGTAAGCACCCTGAGAAAGCTCCAGGAAGAGGTGGACCTTACCGACTCGCAGCTAAACCAAGCTCCTAGTGGAGGGGTCGGTTAGAGTCCCTACCTGAACCTGCACGCACAAAAGGAAATACAGCATTCCCAGGCAACGGGACGTCAATACAAATAAACATGTACTGGTATGTAAGGCAAAAAGTAAAACCATAGACAACTATAGTAAAGAGGCTAATAGAAATACCACCTGTGACCAAAACTCAAGTAACCTTAATGACTAACACTCAACTTCCTAGTGATCAGATATGCATGGTATGCTCGAGTAATCGCATGTCCTGAATACATATATATAGATGTAAATGCATGATATACCCAACCAAATGCTAGCAATGATGGTCCTTTCTGGGAGCTACCCGACATCATATCTGCCAACCTGTGGCCATCGTATCATATACATATATATAGTCAGTTGGGAAAATAGGCCCCATACCTCCGATTATAGCTCGAAGTCTATGCATAGCATGCAATGTATGTTATGAATGCACATCATAGGCCATAACATAAATAAAGCCCATCTTGGCTCATCAGTACACTTATCCTCATAACATCATAATCATTGTCGTAACATATACATATGGCCCGTGGGATCTTACATGTCTTTCAAATAAGTTTGAATACTTAACTCAATATTTAGAATAAGGCCTTATTATGAGAATATTTATAAAGGTGCTTCACATAATGCTTACACTTGGTTCTATGTCAATTAGTAAAAGAAATCACTAAAAAGAATAAAGTGTGTTAGTAGTTTAAATAGAAGCGTTATATTGGAGATTATTGGAAATTAACACCTTACTTTTTAAGTTCTTCAAATATGGTTTTAGTATGGAAGAAGGAAATATCATGGATAATACATTCCCCTCGTAACCTATCTTTATTTTTCATGACACCACACCAGAAAGTGCAACTCCTCAACATAAGGATAAATAGTTAAGAAAAGCTGATAAATTGATATGTAAATATTAAATGTTCAGTTTGAGCGAATGGATGGAATGCAAACCTAATATCGTAATGAAGATAATTCAACTACGAACCCAATGCATTTTACAAAAGGCCTTTCTATAAATAGAATAGCAAAATATCGCATTTGACGTTTTAGGAATTACCTGGATTTCGTGCTAAAAGAAGGGACGAAACTTAGCCTTAACATACCTTTCCAACAGACCTCCGAATGCTCGAAGTTCCTTCACGAAAGTTGTTCCCGACGTCCTAAGCTTCACAACAACTATATATATGCAGCTTAAAAGCACCTACAAACAATCCATAATTTGACATTAATGACCAATTTTTCATATAGCGTCTACGCGAGGAATCATCCGTAGAACTTCGTAAAAATGATCGTACAAGAGCCCCAAAATGATTATCTAAACAAACCAGCTGCAACCACACAATGACCAGTAAGAATACCTCTTTTCACAGTCCAAAAACAGCCCCAAAAATAGCTAATAAGAGGGGGGAAATAATCACAAAGCGTAAGGCACACATTTCTAGACACGCGCTCAAAATTTAACGGTTAAAATAGGAAGAACTTAGCAAAATTTCTTATGGACCTGCTGGGAGCCTTCTTTTCAGCTCATAAAATGTTTTGGGAGAAATAGGTATGTTTCCAACTTTAAAAGACCACTTTAGCCGACATCTATATGGGTTTGAACCGACCCATCCCATGACCCATTTTCTGCTTGGGCAGTCACGGTAAAACTCTCATAACTTTTTATTCTGAAGTCGGATTGATACTCAGTTTTGTGAGTTGCAAACTAGACTCGTAGAACCTCCCTTTGATAGGTCATGGACCTTCTAAATCCTTATACTTTGGGAGATATTTTCTGATACATTTGACTCAAATTTAAGACGAATTTCTTAGAAAATGTTTACGGTAACTTTGGCCAACCTTTATCTTGCAACTTCCTTGACTCCAAAACTTAACATATGAACTTTGGGCTATTAAAATACCTCTTAAAAATCCATTATTATCAGGTGATGCACTCTTTGCCCTATCCGAGAAGTGAAACTGAATTTAACCCTTTTTAAAAGGATAGGGTGCCACTCGGGCTATTTCTTTAATCCCGGATGTATTTTTAGCAGATTCCCTGGACTGAAAACTTTAAGCTCTTGATATTGACACTAGTTTTTAAGTCTTATTATCCTTAGGTCCTATCGAATAACATATATTCCTTACATAACATGCCACACTATGTAGATCATGGAGGACGTGAAACACGGGGTCTCATGTTTATTATATACCACATATCAAAATTATTAGATCGAAATCATATGGTCCCTGACCATAAATCAATTGAGGGGGAAATTGATCATAATGTATTGGTCTAATGCATGTTTTAATATACAATTTATCATATTTCAGACCTTGTCTTTGTTCTCATAAGCAATGATTGATAATTTATTTGTGACATTTAATATCAATCAATTTGGATATTTATCAATATTATCAAGATGATTGTCTTGATTACATATTCTGAAAGTTGTGCACTTAACTCAATTATCTTGCACAAATAATTTCGCAAATGTCAAACTTCAAGTTGACAATATATGCACATGTGATTATCTTATAGATGCATGCATCTATTTCACATATCACATGATCGTGAACAGACCCATATTCACCTTTCATACTTTCAGAATTGAGGGAATCCAGTCCCAACATTAGTTGATCCAATCAACTTATCATGAGAATAAGAAATCTTTAAGAATCTTTTATTTCTTCAAAGTATGTTTAATAAATAAACTTCAAGTTTACCATGACATGTGCCTTTAATTTGCTCTATTATTTGAGCAGATTTATTACTCAGGGAGTACTTCTCATATTTATTTCTTCTCAATTGCTCCATCTCTCTTCTAGAGATGAGTCGTGATGATATCACGATAAAGTGCACATTTATTCATATTGAGAAGTTTTATTTAATATTATCACATTCACTTCAGCGAATGAATCTGTATTTGTAGCACTTATCAAAAAGTTCTCATTTTTCAAGAATAGAACACAATCACTTAGCATATCAATTTATGACAACTTAGTACATTATTTTATGTTCACGTGCATTATTCAACCACTTGTCTTCTTTCAGACATTATGCACTGCTACCACATTCACTTTAGAGAATGGAACATTTTAATAAAACATATTTTATGACTTTTCATCAAAAATATATTATTTTGCTTTAGTCATTATTCTTTCATTAATATGATGCATTAGGACTTGAACCCAACATCTTATCCATATAAAGGTGTCTTACACCATAAATTGATGGGGCTTGAACCCAATATCTTATTCTCATGGTGCATCGGGACTTTAACCCGATGTCTTACCCCTTTTGGTGTGATAAAACTTGAATCTATCATCTTACCATTGCCATAGAGTCATCACCAATCAAGTGATTTATCTTTCTTTCAGGGTTTGTGAAGTAATCTGTTACATCATATTGTGTGATTTAACATGATTTTTAGAGATAAAATTTACTTCAAAATTTTTCTCTTACTTCTTTAGTGATGTTTGATAAAACTCAACCAAGTGTTTGGGAGTATGACACTTACTTACAAAGTAATCTTTTCCATCACATTGATAACATCCTTTTGGTAGTGATTTTTCTTTTGTGAATGATTAACACCAGAAAAAGAATTTTGTTCTTAGCTATTATCAGGACCCACTATTAGATCCACAATCTTTTCCATGCCTAGCATGGTAGGCATACACCTCATTCACTTCAGAAAGTGGTGTAGATTTAATAGGCCAATTCTCATGATTTTCTTTATTAACAAATCATTATTTTGTTCAACCACAAGAATATGAGAAATCAGTTCATAATACTTCTTCTCTCGATATTGTTGTTGCAGTAACATATTCGAAGCATGAAACGTAGAGAACGTCTTTTTTATTATATCAATATATAATCGTTTCTCTACACAGTTTCAATTAAGAAGTGATTCTGAACATAACATAATCATACTAATGAATAGACTTAAAAGTCTTCTAGCCTCAGATGCATCCAATCATATCATGATTTTAGATGTATGAGCATCTTCAAGTGATCATATCTTTTTTTTCAGCTTTTTCACAAAATAAGTGGATTCTTAACTGTGTGATATTCATATTTTCAAAATTTTATCAAGATGATGATACAAGAATATCATAACTTTACACAGTCTTATTTTAATGCTTTATTTTCATTCTTAATGGTGTCTCCAAGACATCAAGCATCCAACACCCATGAAGGGTAGTTCTTGCCCAAACTATGAAGGGCAACGAACTCAAGTTTCATAAGGTTAGTCATATAAATAAAGAAAAAATAAATAAAAAATAATAATACCTTAGCCTTGAAACTTGACCTTCATTCTCTAAGATGGTAGAGTCTCATGCTGATAACGTGTTATGAAATTATAAAGTATGAAGAAGAAAAAGTAGAGAGAAGATTTCTTATTTCTCTTGAATAATATTCAGTTGTATCAAAATGTATTTTACAATGAAGGAAACCCTTATATTTATAAGGAAAAACCCTAATACTTATAAGGAAAAAACTTATTTGGTTTTCAAGTAGGATTCCTAACTATTAAAGAAAACCAAATAATAGACATTCACTACAATTAAATATGTTTATAACATTATTAATAATATTGTTTTTGAGTAACATTGTAGCGGCTTTTGCAATTGTTTTATGCAGTTGCAACATATATTTTCACACGGAAAATTGTATTTTCACTTTCAATTTGGTGAACACTTACACATGTATATTTTACTAATATTCATGTCATTTTAGAAAGTTTGAAATATTTGATAAGAATACACGTGCAGTGCACATGTCCATAACTAGTATAATTTAATATTTTGCTAAGAGGACTCAAATGAACACCCTCAGGCCCCGCTAGATCTTCCCTTGCTTATAGAAATACAATTCCTATGATGTTACAAATTATCACAATTACGTAATTACCACATTTATATTTATTAATTATAACGAACAATTATTACGCTTAAATATAAGTTTGATGATAACTGTGAGACTGCATGTGAGAGGCGTGTGTACACTAAAACTAGTATTTTTATAATTTTATTTTTGTCGGTGAAATCTTCACAAGAATCAGATAATTAAATTGCAATTCTATTTCTCATAATTGAAGTGAATAAAGAAGAAAAGGAAACCTTAATTATATTTAAGTCCCTCCAATCTGGTTTCAAGATTCAAGAACTAATTTTTCACTATAATCATATTTGCACACCCTTTCTTTCCAATGTGTTTGAAATCTTTTTACTTAGGATAAGTGATAAAAGTTTTACCTCAAAAATGCAACAAACTTGAAAAATCATTTTAAAGAAGTATTATTAATAACAAATAATATTTTTATACCTTATAAAAATAATATCTAATTTAACCTTGTTGCGAAAATATCGTGGATTAACACTAAATCACAAACAAAGAAAATAGAGAAGAAAAATAGCACAAGGATTTAACGAGGTTTGACTATGCCTACTCGTTCCAGCAAAAATAGAGATAGTTTTTCACTATAAAAGAAAAAAAAAAAAAAGTTTACAATCCTTTCAAGCTCTTATGGGTATATTGTGGATTCTCTGTGTCCTCAAGAATCCCCAATATATAGAGATTCAAATATTCCCAAACCTATAAGGAAAAGGTTTAAAATTCAAAAACTGAACTTTCAATATAAAAGAACCTCTTCTTAGTTGATACAATGGGGGTGATTACTTATACTCATGATCAAGTTCGAGAAGAGGATTTAATTCATTGTAATGTCTGTAAAACCCAAATAGGAAGAAATGCTGAATGCTGCATAATAATGCAAATTGAATTTAGCGAGTTAAAGATATATTTTTCCTTTCTCAATCTCGTTCCATTTTTCATCCTATAATTTTCACGTGCTTAAATATAGTGCAGAGTTTCCTAACGCCAATGTGATGTTGTTTGTTATCAACAAAATGTCCAGATCTTGAGAGAAGCCAAAAGCCCAAAACCATACTGCAAAAGAAAACTCAGCTTCCCTGCTTATATATATTACCAAACTCACTCCAATTCTAACAATGAAATTCAATTTGGATTTTTCAATCATGAAGTTACTTCAACCAATCAACAATAATCATCAGCTGGGGGATAGCAATTGGAATTTCTAGAAACTGGACGTTGTTCATTGAATATGCAGCGAGAAATAAAATAATTGTGAACTTAAGAACTAGAACAACGGTTACAGAGATACCACAACACAGAAACAGCAGAAATTTCCATAACACCTATATCATCTTTTGGATCGTGCTCTCGAAGTTGAAGAACAGTGATACTTAGCTCGCTTAGACAGATCCGCCGCCGGAGAGAAATGTTGGATTATTTGCCCCCAGAATTGGTGGTTAACATCCTATCAAGACTACCGATCAAATCAATCCTCCGATGCACAACTGTTTGTAAGTCATGGTATTTTCTCATTTCTAGCCCTATCAAGACTACCGATCAATACCATGACTTACTAACAGTTGAGCATCGAAGGATTGCTTTGATTGATAGTCTTGATAGGATGTTAACCACGAATTATGGAGGCAAATAATCTCACATTTTGCTTTGGCGGCGGATCTGTCCGAGCTGAGTATCACTGTTCTTTGACTTCGAGAGCAAGGCAAAACCCTAAAAGCTAACAACTGATCTAAGCCACAAATTCCACAATCTAACCACCAAACCCATAGAGAGTCCTTCCCTATCTCTTAAGGTCATAGACAACATCCATAGAAGTGACAGTCTTTCTCCTGGCTTGCTCAGTGTAGGTGACAGAGTCAGGAATCACATTCTCCAAGAAGATCTTCAGCACTCCATGGGTCTCCTCATATATCATACCGGAGGAGATACACTTCACATCACCTCTATGAGCAAGCCTGTGAATAGCTGGCTTAGTGATGCCCTGGATGTTATCTCTTAAGACCTTCCTGTGCCGCTTGGCTCCTCCCTAGCCCAATCCCTTGCCTCCTTTTGCACGACCAGACAGTTTCACATAGAAATTTGAAGAAGAAGAAACATGTAGGGTTTTGAATAGGTTAAAATGAACTCGATCTCTTGGTTGAAATTCTAGTGTGATTTGGTGGGTTTTTGTATTTGGTGGCGGTTTAAAATGTGGCGGAGCATAAATTGTAGCCGCTAATTACGGACGATAGTGTCGATCCATGTGAGAGGCAGAAACTTAATATGAACAGTTGATTGGGAGAAAATTACATAGAATGTTCATCAAATGTAGTGGTCTTGATATTTTGCCTTCCATAAGAGAGGTCTTACAAAAATGCCCCTTTTCACTTTAAGTTGAATTAAAGATATTTTTACCCCTCTACACCTTAAATATCATTTTAAAAACTCTCTATGCTCAATTGTCTCTCAATTTTTCTATTTTTCTCTTTCTTTATTTTTTTTATTTATTATTTTTCTCTTTTGTTTCTTTGTCTTTTTTCTCTTTTTTTTTTAACTTCTATTTTTTTTTCTTTCTTTATTTTTTAACTATTTTTTATTTTTTTCTTTTTCTTTTTTTTAACTTGTAGTTTTTTCTCTTTCTTTACTTTTTCTTTTCTTTTTTTCTTTATTTTTTTATTTTTGTCTATTTCTATTTTTTTAAATCTTGTCCATGGGGCGTAACTTGTGAAATTTTTTATTTGTGTCTTGCCTGTAAGGCAAAAATTATAGAACATCTCATAAATCAATACGTAATGTGGTAATGTCAAATCTTGCCCATGAGGTTTGACTTGTTATTTTGAGGTTCTTGGACTAAGAAGTCTAATCTCTAGGGCAATAGTTATGGAGTACTCCATAAATCAAAACAAAATGTGACATGTCAAGTCTTGTCCACGGGGCTTAACTTGTTGTTTTGAAGTTCATAGATTAAGAGACAAAAGTTATATATATGACAAATCAAAGCATTGCAACAACCCAAATTTTTTTGAAATCTACTTATTATTGACATTCTATGATGTACTACAAGTCATAGTTGAGTTTTGGTAGCCACGGGTTGAGTTTAAGTGGCCGAATGCAAATTGGACTAGTTAGTGGCCTAGAGGGACAATTTTGGCAGTGTACTTCAAATAGTCATAACTTTTTATATGGGATGAACCATGTGATATACTACATATCATATTGAAGATATTTGAGTTAGTGTTTCAACACAACTGGTTTCACTCAATTTGGAGTTCGGATGAGGGAGATATGGCTCAAACAGTGAGACTGTCTGAAATTCGGAAGCCATTGGAGATAGGCTTAGAAAAAATACCAAGGACAATGACACGGGCCGTGAATCTTTGTACGGCTCGTCAAGGGTGTATTAAAGTGTTCCAGTGATCATGGGGTGGCCTGGAACCACCCCTAAGCCAAGTCCAAACTAATGAGACCTTGGACGGTCCGTTTGGAGCTTGACGGCCCGTGTACTGCCTCGTGAAGTAAGGAAGTAGCTTGGCCAAGCCAAGGCTGATTTTTTGAAGGCTAAGTATGGTGGGACGGTACCTTAAACGAACAATCACACCTTGAACGGACCGTCAAGTGGTTCATGAAGTGTTACAGAAAGTCCTCCGAGAGTTCACATTGGAGAAATCGGCTAAGTGTGGTTGGACGGTGGGTTAGACGGCTCGTGTGCCATTTGACGGCTCTGTAGCAACCGTCTGGCACTGTGTACAGTTAAAAGCTCCATTTTATTAATGATATTTTCATGATTTAATATTTCCTTAAGCCCCTTTTTGGTCCCCTAAGGTCTCCTAAACCCCTAAAACATTCCCCAA